>JAUIMM010001044.1:0-102500 GCA_031769625.1 Taudactylus pleione | reverse complement strand
ATACATTTGAGGAGAGCCATTCGGGGGGATACATGAGAGGAGAGCCATACGGGGGGATACATGAGAGGAGAGCCATTCGGGGGAATACATTAGAGGAGAGCCATTCGGGGTGATACATTAGAGGAGAGCCATTCGGGGGGATACATGAGAGGAGAGCCATTCTGGAGGATACATGAGAGGAGAGCCATTTGGGGGGATACATTAGAGGAGAGACATCCGGGGGGATACATTTGAGGAGAGCCATTCGGGTAGATACATGAGAGGAGAGCCATTTGGGGAATACATGAGAGGAGAACCATTCAGGGGGATAGATGAGAGGAGAGCCATTCGGGGGGATACATGAGAGGAGAGCCATTCGGGGTGATACATGAGAGAAGAGCCATTCGGGAGGATACATGAGAGGAGAGCCATTTGGGGGGATACATTAGAGGAGAGACATCCGGGGGGATACATGAGAGGAGAGCCATTCGGGGAGATACAGGAGAGGAGAGCCATTTGAGGGATACATGAGAGGAGAGCCATTCGGGGGGATACATGAGAGGAGTGCCATTCGGGGGATACATGAGAGGAGAGCCATTCGGGGGATACATGAGAGGAGAGCCATTTGGGGGGATACATTAGAGGAGAGACATCCGGGGAGATACATGAGAGGAGAGCCATTCGGGGGGATACAGGAGAGGAGAGCCATTCGGGGGATACATGAGAGGAGAGCCATACGGGGGGATACATGAGAGGAAAGCCATTCGGAGGATACATGAGAGGAGAGCCATTCGGGGGATACATGAGAGGAGAGCCATTCGGGAGGATACATGAGAGGAGAGCCATTCGGGGGGATATATGAGAGGAAAGCCATTTGGGGGGATACATGAGAGGAGAGCCATTTGGGGGATACATGAGAGGAGAACCATTCGGGGGGAAACATGAGAGGAGAGCCATTCGGGGGGATACATGAGAGGAGAGCCATTCGGGGGGATACATGAGAGGAGAGCCATTCGGGGGGATACATTAGAGGAGAGCCATTCGGGGGGATACATGAGAGGAGAGCCATTCGGGAGGATACATGAGAGGAGAGCCATTCGGGGGGATACATTAGAGGAGAGCCATTCGGGGGGATACATGAGAGGAGAGCCATTCGGGGGGATACATTTGAGGAGAGCCATTCGGGGGGATACATGAGAGGAGAGCCATACGGGGGGATACATGAGAGGAGAGCCATTCGGGGGAATACATTAGAGGAGAGCCATTCGGGGTGATACATTAGAGGAGAGCCACTCGGGGGGATACATGAGAGGAAAGCCATTCGGGAGGATACATGAGAGGAGAGCCATTTGGGGGGATACATTAGAGGAGAGACATCCGGGGGGATACATTTGAGGAGAGCCATTCGGGTAGATACATGAGAGGAGAGCCATTTGGGGGATACATGAGAGGAGAACCATTCAGGGGGATACATGAGAGGAGAGCCATTCGGGGGGATACATGAGAGGAGAGCCATTCGGGGTGATACATGAGAGAAGAGCCATTCGAGAGGATACATGAGAGGAGAGCCATTTGGGGGGATACATTAGAGGAGAGACATCCGGGGGGATACATGATAGGAGAGCCATTTGGGGGGATACAGGAGAGGAGAGCCATTTGAGGGATACATGAGAGGAGAGCCATTCGGGGGGATACATGAGAGGAGTGCCATTCGGGGGATACATGAGAGGAGAGCCATTCGGGGGATACATGAGAGGAGAGCCATATGGGGGGATACATTAGAGGAGAGACATCCGGGGGGATACATGAGAGGAGAGCCATTCGGGGGGATACAGGAGAGGAGAGCCATTCGGGGGATACATGAGAGGAGAGCCATTCGGGGGGATACATGAGAGGAAAGCCATTCGGAGGATACATGAGAGGAGAGCCATTCAGGGGATACATGAGAGGAGAGCCATTCGGGGTGATACATTAGAGGAGAGCCATTCGGGGGGATACATGAGAGGAGAGCCATGTGGGGGATACATTAGAGGAGAGCCATTCGGGGGGATACATGAGAGGAGAGCCATTCGGGAGGATACATGAGAGGAGAGCCATTTGGGGGGATACATTAGAGGAGAGACATCCGGGGGGATACATTTGAGGAGAGCCATTCGGGTAGATACATGAGAGGAGAGCCATTTGGGGGATACAAGAGAGGAGAACCATTCAGGGGGATACATGAGAGGAGAGCCATTCGGGGGGATACATGAGAGGAGAGCCATTCGGGGTGGTACATGAGAGAAGAGCCATTCGGGAGGATACATGAGAGGAGAGCCATTTGGGGGGATACATTAGAGGAGAGACATCCGGGGGGATACATGAGAGGAGAGCCATTCGGGGAGATACAGGAGAGGAGAGCCATTTGAGGGATACATGAGAGGAGAGCCATTCGGGGGGATACATGAGAGGAGTGCCATTCGGGGGATACATGAGAGGAGAGCCATTCGGGGGATACATGAGAGGAGAGCCATTTGGGGGGATACATTAGAGGAGAGACATCCGGGGGGATACATGAGAGGAGAGCCATTCGGGGGGATACAGGAGAGGAGAGCCATTCGGGGGATACATGAGAGGAGAGCCATACGGGGGGATACATGAGAGGAAAGCCATTCGGAGGATACATGAGAGGAGAGCCATTCGGGGGATACATGAGAGGAGAGCCATTCGGGAGGATACATGAGAGGAGAGCCATTCGGGGGGATATATGAGAGGAAAGCCATTTGGGGGGATACATGAGAGGAGAGCCATTTGGGGGATACATGAGAGGAGAACCATTCGGGGGGAAACATGAGAGGAGAGCCATTCGGGGGGATACATGAGAGGAGAGCCATTCGGGGGGATACATTAGAAGAGAGCCATTCGGGAGGATACATGAGAGGAGAGCCATTCGGGAGGATACATGAGAGGAGAGCCATTCGGGGGGATACATTAGAGGAGAGCCATTCGGGGGGATACATGAGAGGAGAGCCATTCGGGGGGATACATTTGAGGAGAGCCATTCGGGGGGATACATGAGAGGAGAGCCATACGGGGGGATACATGAGAGGAGAGCCATTCGGGGGAATACATTAGAGGAGAGCCATTCGGGGTGATACATTAGAGGAGAGCCATTCGGGGGGATACATGAGAGGAGAGCCATTCGGAAGGATACATGAGAGGAGAGCCATTTGGGGGGATACATTAGAGGAGAGACATCCGGGGGGATACATTTGAGGAGAGCCATTCGGGTAGATACATGAGAGGAGAGCCATGCCATTCGGGGGGATACATGAGAGGAAAGCCATTTGGGGGGATACATGAGAGGAGAGCCATTTGGGGGATACATGAGAGGAGAACCATTCAGGGGGATACATGAGAGGAGAGCCATTCGGGGGGATACATGAGAGGAGAGCCATTCGGGGGGATACATGAGAGGAGAGCCATTCGGGGGGATACATGAGAGGAGTGCCATTCGGGGGGATACATGAGAGGAGAGCCATTCGGGGGGATACATGAGAGGGGAGCCATTCGGGGGGATACATGAGAGGAGTGCCATTCGGGGGGATACATGAGAGGAGAGTCATTCGGGGGGATACATGAGAGGAGAGCCATCTGGGGGAATACATTAGAGGAGAGCCATTCAGGGGGATACATTAGAGAAGATCCATTCGGGGGGATACATGAGAGAAGAGCCATTCGGGGGGATACATGAGAGGAGAGCCATTCGAGGGGATTTATGAGAGGGGAGCCATTCGGGGGGATACATGAGAGGAGTGCCATTCGGGGGGATACATGAGAGGAGAGACATCCGGGGGGATACATGAGAGGAGTGCCATTCGGGGGGATACATGAGAGGAGAGCCATTCGGGGGGATACATGAGAGGAGAGCCATTCGGGGGGATACATGAGATGAGAGCCATTCGGGGGGATACATTTGAGGAGAGCCATTCGGGTAGATACATGAGAGGAGAGCCATTTGGGGGATACATGAGAGGAGAACCATTCAGGGGGATACATGAGAGGAGAGCCATTCGGGGGGATACATGAGAGGAGAGCCATTCGGGGTGATACATTAGAGAAGAGCCATTCGGGAGGATACATGAGAGGAGAGCCATTTGGGGGGATACATTAGAGCAGAGACATCCGGGGGGATACAGGAGAGGAGAGCCATTCGGGGGGATACAGGAGAGGAGAGCCATTTGAGGGATACATGAGAGGAGAGCCATTCGGGGGATACATGAGAGGAGAGCCATTTGGGGGGATACATTAGAGGAGAGACATCCGGGGGGATGCATGAGAGGAGAGCCATTCGGGGATACATGAGAGGGGAGCCATTCGAGGGGATACATGAGAGGGGAGCCATTCGGGGGGATACCTGAGAGGAGTGCCATTCGGGGGGATACATGAGAGGAGAGCCATTCGGGGGGATACTTGAGAGGAGTGCCATTCGGGGGGATACATGAGAGGTGAGCCATTCGGGGGGATACATGAGAGGAGAGCCATGCGGGGGGATACATTAGAGGAGAGCCATTCGGGGGGATACATTTGAGGAGAGCCATTCGGGTGGATACATGAGAGGAGAGCCATTTGGGGGATACATGAGAGGAGAACCATTCAGGGGGATAC
Source organism: Taudactylus pleione (assembly GCA_031769625.1). NCBI lineage: Eukaryota > Metazoa > Chordata > Amphibia > Anura > Myobatrachidae > Taudactylus > Taudactylus pleione. Next base: position 97,874 of record JAUIMM010001044.1, on the reverse strand, counting down.
ATGAGAGGAGAGCCATTCGGGGGGATACATGAGAGGAGAGCCATTCGGGGTGATACATTAGAGAAGAGCCATTCGGGAGGATACATGAGAGGAGAGCCATTTGGGGGGATACATTAGAGGAGAGACATCCGGGGGGATACAAGAGAGGAGAGCCATTCGGGGGGATACAGGAGAGGAGAGCCATTTGAGGGATACCTGAGAGGAGAGCCATTCGGGGGGATACATGAGAGGAGTGCCATTCGGGGGGATACATGAGAGGAGAGCCATTTGGGGGATACTTGAGAGGAGAGCCATTTGGGGGGATACATTAGAGGAGAGTCATCCGGGGGGATACATGAGAGGAGAGCCATTCGGGGGGATACATGAGAGGAGAGCCATTCGGGGGGATACATGAGAGGAAAGCCATTCGGAGGATACATGAGAGGAGAGCCATTCGGGGGATACATGAGAGGAGAGCCATTCGGGAGGATACATGAGAGGAGAGCCATTCGGGGGGATACATGAGAGGAGAGCCATTTGGGGGATACATGAGAGGAGAACCATTCGGAGGGATACATGAGAGGAGAGCCATTCGGGGGGATACATGAGAGGAAAGCCATTTGGGGGGATACATTAGAGGAGAGCCATTCGGGGGGATACATGAGAGGAGAGCCATTCGGGGTGATACATGAGAGGAGAGCCATTCGGGGTGATACATTAAAGGAGAGCCATTTGGGGGGATACATGAGAGGAGTGCCATTCGGGGGGATACATGAGAGGAGAGCCATTCGGGGGGATACATGAGAGGTGAGCCATTCGGGGGGATACATGAGAGGAGTGCCATTCGGGGGGATACATGAGAGGAGAGCCATTCGGGGGATACTTGAGAGGAGACTCATTCGGGGGGATACATGAGAGGAGAGCCATCTGGGGGAATACATTAGAGGAGAGCCATTCAGGGGGATACATTAGAGAAGAGCCATTCGGGGGGATACATGAGAGAAGAGCCATTCGGGGGGATACATGAGAGGAGAGCTATTCGGGGGATACATGAGAGGGGAGCCATTCGAGGGGATACATGAGAGGGAAGCATTCGGCGGGATACATGAGAGGAGTGCCATTCGGGGGGATACATGAGAGGGGAGCCATTCGGGGGGATACATGAGAGGAGAGCCATTCGGGGGGATACATGAGAGGAGTGCCATTCGGGGGGATACATGAGAGGAGAGCCATTCGGGGGGATACATGAGAGGAGAGCCATTTGGGGGGATACATGAGAAGAGAGCCATTTGGGGGATACATGAGAGGAGTGCCATTCGGGGGGATACATGAGAGGAAAGCCATTTGGGGGGATACATGTGAGGAGAGACTTGCTTTTGTGGGGGGGGGGTACATGAGAGGAGAGCCATTTGGGGGGGATACATGAAAGGAGAGCCCTTTTTTTGTGGGTGGGATACATGTGTGGAGAGCCATTTGGGGGGTTACATTAGGGGAGTGCCATTTGGGGGGGATACATTAGAGAAGAGCCATTTGTGGGGATACATGAGAGGAGAGCCATTTGTGGGGATACATGAGAGGAGAGCCTTTTGGAGGGATACATTAGAGGAGAGCCATTTGGGGGGATACATGTGAGGAGAGACTTACTTTTGTGGGGGGATTACATGAGAGGAGAGCCATTTGGGGGGGATACATGAGAGGAGAGCCATTTGGAGGGGGATAACATAATATGAGAGCCATTTGGGGGGGATACATGAAAGGAGAGCCATTTTTTGTGGGTGGGATACATGAGAGGAGAGCCATTTGGTGGGATACATGAGAGGAGAGCCATTTGGGGGGGGGATACATTAGCGGAGTGCCATTTGGGGGGGTAATACATGAGAGGAGAGACATTTGGGGGGGTAATACATGTGAGGAGAGACTTGCTTTTGTGGGGGGGGGTACATGAGAGGAGTGCTATTCGGGGGGGATACATGAGAGGAGAACCATTTGGAGGGGGATAACATAATAGGAGAGCCATTTGGCTGGGATACATGAAAGGAGAGCCATTTTTTTGTGGGTGGGATACATGAGTGGAGAGCCATTTGGGAGGATACATGAGAGGAGCGCCATTTGGGGGGGGATACATTAGCGGAGTGCCATTTGGGGGGGATACATGAAAGGAGAGCCATTTGGGGGGATACATGAATGGAGAGCCATTTGGGGGGATACATTAGAGGAGAGCCATTTGGGGGGGTAATACATGAGAGGAGAGACATTTTGGGGGGATACATTAGAGGAGAACCATTTGGGGGGGTAATACATGAGAGGAGAGCCATTCGCGGGATACATGAGAGGAGAGCCATTTGGGGGGATACATTAGAGGAGAGCCATTTGGAGGGGGATAACATAATAGGAGAGCCATTTGGGGGGGATACATGAAAGGAGAGCCATTTTTTTGTGGGTGGGATACATGAGTGGAGAGCCATTTGGGGGGGGATACATTAGTGGAGTGCCATTTGGGGGGGGGTTCATGAAAGGAGAGCCATTTGGGGGGATACATGAATGGAGAGCCATTTGGGGGGATGCATTAGAGTAGAGCCGTTTGGGGGGGTAATACATGAGAGGAGAGACATTTTTTGGGGGATACATTAGAGGAGAACCATTTGGGGGGTAATACATGAGAGGAGAGCCATTTGGGGGGGATACATTAGAGGAGAGCCATTTGGGGGGATACATGAGAGGAGAACCATTCGGGGGATACATGAGAGGAGAGCCATTCGGAGGATACATGAGAGGAGAGCCATTCGGGGGGATACATGAGAGTAGAACTATTCGGGGGGATACATTAGAGGAGAGCCATTCGGGGGATACATGAGAGGAGAGCCATTTGGGGGGATACATTAGAGGAGAGACATCCGGGGGGATACATGAGAGGAGAACCATTCGGGGCGATACATGAGAGGAGAGCCATTCGGGGGGATACATGAGAGGAAAGCCATTTGGGGGGATACATTAGAGGAGAGCCATTCGGGGGGATACATGAGAGGAGAGCCATTCGGGGGGATACATGAGAGGAGAGCCATTCGGGGTGATACATTAGAGGAGAGCCATTTGGGGGATACATGAGAGGAGAGCTGTTCGGGGGGATACATGAGAGGAGAGCCTTTCGGGGGGATACATGAGAGGAGAGCCATTCGGGGGGATTCATGAGAGGAGTGCCATTCGGGGGGATACATGAGAGGGGAGCCATTCGGGGGGATACATGAGAGGAGTGCCATTCGGGGGGATACATGAGAGGAGTGCCATTCGGGGGGATACATGAGAGGAGAGCCATTCGGGGGAATACATGAGAGGAGAGTCATTCGGGGGGATACATGAGAGGAGAGCCATCTGGGGGAATACATTAGAGGAGAGCCATTCAGGGGGATACATTAGAGAAGAGCCATTCGGGGGGATACATGAGAGGAGAGCTATTCGGGGGGATACATGAGAGGAGTGCCATTTGGGGGGATACATGAGAGGGGAGCCATTCGGGGGGATACATGAGAGGAGAGCCATTCGGGGGGATACATGAGAGGAGAGCCATTCGGGGGAATACATGAGAGGAGTGCCATTCGGGGGGATACATGAGAGGAGAGCCATTCGGGGGGATACATGAGAGGAGAGCCATTCAGGGGATACATGAGAGGAGAGCCATTCGGGGGGATACATGAGAGGAGAGCCATTCGGGGGGATACATGAGAGGAGAGCCATTTGGGGGGATACATTAGAGGAGAGACATCCGGGGGGATACATGAGAGGAGAGCCATTCGGGGGGATACATTAGAGGAGAGCCATTTGGGGGGGGTAATACATGATAGGAGAGACATTAAAGGAGAGCATTTGGGGGGGTAATACATGAGAGGAGAGACATTTTGGGGGGGATACATTAGAGAAGAACCATTTGGGGGGGTAATACATGAGAGGAGAGCCATTTGGGGGGGATACATTAGAGGAGAGCCATTTGTGGGGATACATGAGAGGAGAGCCATTTGTGGGGATACATGAGAGGAGAGCCATTTGGGGGGATACATTAGAGGAGAGCCATTTGGGGGGATACATGTGAGGAGAGACTTGCTTTTGTGGGGGGGGGTACATGAGAGGAGAGCCATTTGGGGGGGATACATGAGAGGAGAGACATTTGGAGGGGGATAACATAATAGGAGAGCCATTAGGGGGGGATACATGAAAGGAGAGCCATTTTTTTGTGGGTGGGATACATTAGCGGAGTGCCATTTGGGGGGGGATACATGAAAGGAGAGCCATTTGGGGGGATACATGAATGGAGAGCCATTTGGGGGGATACATTAGAGGAGAGCCATTTGGGGGGGTAATACGTAATACATGAGAGGAGAGACATTTTGGGGGGATACATTAGAGGAGAGCCATTTGGGGGGGTAATACATGAGAGGATGAGACATTTTGGGGGGGATACATTAGAGGAGAACCATTTGGGGGGGTAATACATGAGAGGAGAGCCATTTGGGGGGGATACATTAGAGGAGAACCATTTGGGGGGATACATTAGAGGAGAGCCATTTGGGGGGGTAATACATGAAAGGAGAGCCATTTGGGGAGGATACATTAGAGGAGAACCAGTTGGGGGGATACAATAGAGGAGAACCATTTGGGGGCTACATTAGAGGATAGCCATTTTGAGGTGAATACATGATAGGAGAGCCATTTGGGGTCGATACATGAGAGCCTGAGGAGAGCCATTTGGGGAGAGCCATTTTGGAACAAAGGGTCGACTGACAAAAGGTTGACAGGGTTAAAAGGGCGGCATGTTCAAATGGTCGACATTTTTTTTTTTTAATTTAGCCCTGATCCTAACCCTTCCCTTAATTCCTACCTTTAATCCTCCCCATGGTGCCTAACTCTAACCTTTCTCCTAGTGCAGGGGTGGCAAAGAGCCCAAAAATATCTATAGGTATGTCAAAGAGTGAAGATCATGCGCGCGCCAAAGGTGTGTGTGCAAAAAGTGGGTGTGGCCTTGTGTGTATGCACACAATCATCATGGCGGTAACTGTTAAAGGGAAAGAAAAAGCCAGTGCAGTAGAGGAAACATTGAAAAAAGCAGATCTACATAAAATACACTGAAAAAGCCACATCCACAAATAATACACTGAAAAAGCCACATCCACAAAAATACATTGAAGAAAAAAAAGATTCACATAATACAATTCAGCCCACCCATGTGTCACTCCACCCTCCCTATGTGTCACTTCAGCCCTTCATGTGTCACCAGCCCCCCATGTGTCACTTCAGCCATCCATGTGTCATAACAGCAGACCCTTATGTGCCACTCCAGCCCCCCTCAGTGTGTGTGAACAACCATCATCTGCAGATATATCTGCTACTGTAGGTGTGTACCCAGCATAACCCTAGTGCTTAACCCTTCCCTCCTGCAGCGTAACCATCCCCCAGTGCCTAACCCTTCCCTCCTGCAGCCTAACCACCCCCCAGTGCCTAACCCTTCCCTCCTAAACCTAACTGTCCCCCCAGTGCCTAACCGCTTTCCTCTCATTTATCTCCCCCCCCGGATGGCTCTCCTCTCATGTATCCCCCCTGAATAGCTTTCCTCTCATGTATCCTCTCATTTATCTCCAAAAATTGCTCTCTGATGGCTCGATCCTCCCGAATGGCTCTCCTCTCATCTATCCCCCCAAATGGCTCTTCTCTCATATATACATGCCCCTGAATGGCTCTCCTCTCATGTATCCCCTCAACTGTACCCTCCCCCTCTCGATTGGCTCTCCTCTCATCCTTCCCTAGATGGCTCTTCTCACATATATGCCCCCAAACGGCTCTCCTCTTACTGTATATACCCCCTCAAGTGGCTCTCCTCTAATTCTTCCCTGGATGGCTCTTCTCACATGTATGCCCTCAAATGTCTCTACTCTTATATACCCCCCTCAAATGGTTCTCCTCTTATATACCCCCTCAAATGGCTATCCTTTTATATACCATGCCCCTGAAATGGCTCTCCTCTCATCCATCCCCCTGAATGGCTCTCCTCTCATCCATCCCCCTGAATGGCTCTCCTCTCAACTATCCCCCCTGAATAGCTCTCCTTTCATCCATCGCTCCTGAATAGCTCTCCTCTCATCCATCCCCCATGAATAGCTCTCCTCTCATCCATCCCCCATGAATAGCTCTCCTCTCATCCATCCCCCCGGAATAGCTCTCCTCTCAACTATCCCCCCTGAATAGCTCTCCTCTCATCCATCCCCCTTAATGGCTCTCCTCTCATCCATCACTCCTGAATGGCTCTCCTCATCCATCTTCCCAAAATAACTCTCCTCTCAACTATCCCCCCTGAATAGCTCTCCTCTCATCCATCCCCCTGAATGGCTCTCCTCTCATCCATCCCCCTCAATGGCTCTCCTCTCAACTATCCCCCCTGAATAGCTCTCCTCTCATCCATCGCTCCTGAATAGCTCTCCTCTCATCCATCCCCCATGAATATCTCTCCTCTCATCCATCCCCCCTGAATGGCTCTCCTCTCATCCATCCCACCTGAATGGCTCTCCTCTCATACATCACTCCTGATTGGCTCTCCTCTCATCCATCCCCCTGAATAGCTGTTTTCTCATCCATCCCCCCTGAATGGCTCTCCTCTCATCCATCCATCCATACATCCCTGAATGGCTCTCCTCTCATCCATCACCCCCTGAATAGCTCTCCTTTCATCCATCACCCCCTGTATAGCTCTCCTCTCATCCATCCCCCCCTGAATGGCTCTCCTCTCATCCATCCCTCCCTGAATAGCTCTCCTCTCATCCAATCCCTCCTGACTGGCTCTCCTCTCATCCATCCCCCCCCTGAATGGCTCTCCTCTCATCCATCCACCCTGAATACCTCTCCTCTCATCCATCCCCCCCTGAATGGCTCTCCTCTCATCCATCCCCCCCCTAAATGGCTCTCCTCTCATCCATCCCCCTTGAATGGCTCTCCTCTCATCAATCCACCCAGAATAGCTCTCATTCAATCCCCCCTGAAGAGCTCTCCTCTCATTCATCCCTCCTGAATGAATCTCCTCTCATCCATCCCCCCTGAATGGCTCTCCTCTCATCCATTCCCCTGAATTACTCTCCTCTCATCCATTCCCCTGAATGGCTCTCCTCTGTTAGGTGCTCACTTCGTTGCTCGAACATATATTATAGATTAATCTTATTCATACACAAGACTGCGAGTTGTTTCTGATGTATTAGAGAGATTTTTATTTATGCTTATTAGTGAACATGTTTTTTTGCATGAAACACAAATGGTTAAAAATCAGAGTGTAAGTGTATGTAATGTATGACTGCGGGAAATTGGGCGCACATGCTACTGATGCGGTTACAAGATATGTACAGCGCAGCACAAGGGGTGCTTGTGCTATTTCTGCCTTAATTTAGCGTACGTTACTCCCATTTTCCAATCAACTGTGCATCAGCCCGTATGACATCCATGACATCGGGATACATGATCTACAAATGGAGGCTATTCTGGGCTTGTTGAGTTTTAAGGGATACATCTGAAATGATTTGATCAATGGGGAGAATGGAAAACAATTCGAACCAATGGCTCCATACTTCGCTGCCCATTTAACTACAAATTCAGTTTTTGTTACCTGTGTCAAGTTTTTTTTTTGGGACAGAGAAACATTTCCCGGAGAGCTGGTGATTACATACAGTATCCAAGAGAATGAACGTCAGTAGTTTCAAAAATAAATGGTCAACAGTAAATGGACGTTGTTATGATATTGCTCCAAGAAAGAAGATAATATCAATATATCATCAAGACAACTGACTACAGATTACCCGATAAATTGTCTCAAAATGTCATGGAGGAGACCCTGGAAAAGGCCTGGGGCACAGCAGAGACCAAAAGGCATGATCAAATATCCGTCAAGCCCATTGCTGGAGTTAGAGGCCATTTTCTGTTCATCGCCCTTTTCTGACTAGCGCAAATAGTAGATTCCAGCATTCGATTAAATAGATCAGTTATACAGAGCTAGGGATATTTATCATTCACTGTAATGTTATCCACACCTCAGTGACCAATACAAATTTGGAGAGAGACCTAAAGCGGAGGTAAGATTGTTTCTTGGGTTTGGATTGAGCATAAACTTTCCCACCCGGCGTCACCGTATTGGGTAACGGATCAACAGGACAGTTATAGCTTTTATGAGGTAGTAAAATATTATATATATTATACCAATGTTTGTACAAAACACATCAGCATTTTCTCAATAACAGGGTGATATACTCATGCACCATGTATAGGTTGATATAAACAATTTTAAAGATGCTATTCCTGATGCACAGTTGAACGCAACTCAACCACAGATGATCTCACTTTGCTTTCACGGAACTAAATGTGTATGTAGAGTTATAGGCATCTTTGCGAATGGACCAACCCATTCAAAACACTTTGTTTGATAACCATTATCATCGTCATCTTCAGGGTCCACTTGCAATGACACAATACTAGGTGTAAAGTATAGGCGCGGGAGCAGGCATATCTACTCAACAATCCAACTCTTTATAGCCCACAGTTCGGTCAGCCGGCCCTAGATGTATTACCCCTGTAACCCAGTTATGCCCCTTCAGTCGCACGTGGAGTTGCAACTGAAATGCTTATGACACAATGTACCCATAGAGGTAAGGATACAGATGGTGTGGTGCCGGTGCGAGCTGGAGTTACCTCTGTGCAACAACCTTATGACTTCTTCCTTCTGCAGCATCTCCCAACTCATACCCCGCCCTAGCAGAGAGGCAAGGGTCCCTCAACCAGACACAATTAACAGGAAACAAAACTTATGCGAAAGCAAACTGGATTTATTTCTAGTGATCCAAACTTACTGCTATAGAATAACAGGTTTGGTTCAAATATTTCAATAAACACGCAAGAAATCATATAAATCACAACAACACTGGCTATTACTCTTCTAAATTGAATATAAAACCACTGACTATTTAAAAAAATATACAAAAATAAACTTTAATACTAAAATTGGATGTCTCTTATTCTAATCGACAATGTCATATGCTAAATTAGCACGGAATTTCCACATGAGTAGAATGTCCCAATAACCTAATACGGTGGACCTGTTGTGGTAACCCGGATTATGGTTAACTCTTTGTGCACATGTTGGGGTCCTTAAAGTGTATATGCAATTGAGGGTCAATTGTCATTATTGCTGCGCTGACACTTAGAGCCGGATTCAATTAGGTGCGAAATCGGCCGATTTCATCGGCGGTTATAAAATCGTCCAATTTCGCCAGCAAAATTGGCCGATTTTGTGACAAATTATCGCACCCACAATAATGGGATAGTGTAAAACAGGCGAAAAGTTTTCACCATCTAAGACCAGGTGAAAAAAAAAAAGCAAAATCCCTATTTTTGCCTAAAAATGTGGGGATTTCTTTCAGAACCCTTTGAACACTCCCCAATGATATATGACCCCCAAAAGTTTTTCGTAATTTGGCGAAAAACGACTGGTCATATTTTGGGTGGAAAAAAAAAAACAACTAGATGAAGATAGGTTTAACGTATTGGGTCTGGTATTTCGGGAGACTATATGGATGTGTCAAGTGTTTTAAACATTGCGCCTGGTTACAGCAGGCTTTTTTTTCCTTACGGTTTTTAAAAGTGCGCTTTTACAACGCAAAAATATACTTGCACCCATTTTATTGTACCCTCAATTTACGTGGGACAGTAATATCCTGGAAATAAAAAAACCCTTTCTATCATGTTTTAACTTTTTTTTTATACACAAATTACCGCCAACCAATGCAACTTAAGTAACCTAAATACTTTTACTACGGCCAAAAATACACTTTTAAATTCATTTCCGATGTATGTCAGCCATTTTCTTTGTGGGTAGAGACGAAATTTCCTGCATGTCCTGACTTTTTCGCCTATGTTCGCCGTTTTTTTTTATCGCACCTAACCATGTTTGTCGTTTTTTAATATTTTTTTAAATTGGCCGATTTTATCGCTGGCGATAAAAACGGATTTCGCACCTAATTGAATCGGCCCAAAGTAGGACAAGTGTCTCTATATCATGCATAGAACTGTGTAATAATGGGTTCCTCTCACCAACTCAGATGACATAAATCAGGGCACAGCTACCTTCATAAAGTAGGGTACAGCACACAATTGGACAGAACTCTCAGCTTGGTGTCCTATGTGGTACCACAAGTCCCAGCCACTATCAGTTGCAACGTCTCTTCAGATAGTCTTTGTTTCTCCCCAGCAAATCTCCCTATAGGTGCGTACACACGGTACGATTAAAATGCATGATTTGAAGAACAATAACGATATCGATCATATCGTTATCATTCATGTTGTGCACTTTTCGGTGCCCAACGACCTGCGATGTGCGGGCACGTATTGGTCGATATCGAGCATCGTCCGTGCATGCAGGCCAACCTGGTCGATATTGACCAGGTTACTCTAGGGACCACCGATCGTTGATTGCGGATCGCTATAGTCATTGGTGAGTTGGTGGTGTGCTGGATGATTGATATCGATCGCCAGCACACCCGGGAGATCGAACAACGATATCGTTATCGTTCTCGATCGTCCCGTCTATACGCACCATTAAACATGTTTGCTGGGCTCTATTTATTATCCCTAACATTTTCACCTAGGAATGAAGTATCAGGACCATTCATTATCATTATCACGTATATCTCCTGCTTATCTTTCAGTCCCGTTCTGGCCCGTTGTACCCATACACTGGTATGGGGACCTGAATTCACCAAGCTCCTTCCCTGTTTCGGCTCCCTCTGCTGCCCATCAGGAGCTTCGTGCGTACGCGTGAACCCCAGTTACTGATCTGTGCAGTGCTGCTGTTTAGACGGGTTTGTCTTCGTGTCTGTGCTTCTAATTGTCGACGGTTTTGAATTGATGTCCATTGATTTCAGTGGGTTTTGGTTTAGAACCAAAGACCAACCTTTGGTAAAATTACCCCTAAGACTCATTGTGGAAATCTTCTAAACCTACCTGTATATTTTTGGAGTGTGGGAGGAAACGTGAGCACTCGGATAAACATGGAGAGAACATACACACTCCAAACATATAGGTCCCTAGTTATCAATCAACGTTTTGATAAATAATGTGAAATTATTTACATTATTTTAGTTTCACCTAAATGTATGAAAGGGCAAATGGAGTAGTCTCCGTAAAAAGCTACTCCAAGCTTTAAATTTGCACATTTTTAGTAAGCAGATCGCATTTCGTAATGGGACATGCGATCTGCTTCAAATGTACTAAAGATAATGGTGACGAAATACTGGCGGGACACTGTGATAATAACGCCACTTGAAGATGACGATAAGCAGGGTTTCCTTCAGTCGCACCTACTCTAAAGCCGGGTACACACTAGACGACATGTCGTCAGATCTGGCGTATTGGACGACATATCGTCCGCATCGGGCAGTGTGCACCAAGTATGTCGCTGATGAATCGCACTCCTCTACGTCGCCAGCGACATCGTCAGTTGGACCTGCATGCAGGTCCGACGGGTAATATCATCAGCAGGGGCCATGCTGCCGAATGCAGCATGGCCCCCGCCGTTGCTCCCGGTATCGGCAAGTGTGCATGTTGATTCCAGGACCCTCGCCGGTTCCCGTCGCGAACGAGATCATACTGGGTACACACCGTTTAGTGTGTACCCAGCATAACTCAGCCTCAGGGAAAGCAGAGCCTGGAGTAGGTTTCAGTGATCAGCCTGAGTGTCTGTTAGACCACAGCGCTGATCACAGTGAAAAAAAAAATTTCCGGAAATAAAAAAAGCGCTTACTGGACCCGGCAGCGGCGCATGCACAGAACCACGGTCCCTGTAAGCGATATGTAATACATCCTTGCAATGTATTGAAATATCACATTGCAAATCATGGCGATTTTATCACAACTGGTGCCTGGGAATGGAGCTCATGATCCCTGGACTGAGAGATCGTAGATTCAAGCGAGGGCGTAAAAACACGCAGCGGAGGGCGCAGATCTTTGGATAACTGACCATCTGAGTATTTCTATGGTCACGCAGAATGGTCGCAGGAGCTGAGACACTGGCGTCATATTTTCTGCATACGAGATCGCAGATGTAGGCAGATACAGGCCCAGAAAACGGTCACGACACGTCCGCGCTTTCTGCCGTCACTCCCGGTTACCACAAAACGGCCTCTGTCAATCACTTGCGAATAAATCCTCACTACAACTGCCGTCACATTTGACCTCAATTCAATCGCCGCACGTGTGCATTGCGGCTAAGATGTATGCACAATTGTCCGTTAATCGCACATCTGCGTATATATATATCTGCATTGCGCACATATCTGAGCCAGCCCCATGTTTACAGCAGCTGATGTGAATACACAAGATAGAAGCATCGGGTTAAATAGACCTTTGGGATTACAATTTTTGGTAGGTATAGGGGTGTCTGTACATACCAAGAGGATCTGTCCAGCTAATTCTGTACTGACAGAGGGAGATTCTGTGGTAACACGTGTATATATATATATATATATATATATATATATATATATATATATATAAATTATAGTAATAATGATAATAATAATAATAATTCTGCTACGTTCTGGGTGTGCAATGTTCCCAATATTAATTCAGAGCTATTTTGGGATGGCCCCTTCCTGACTGATGCTGAGCCCCCTCTCCTTGCTGCCTGGATGCGCCTGTGAGTGAGGTCTGAGGCGTGTGTGCCCGTGTGTAGCAGTCTGCTGGGGTAATTAGTAAGATAAGGATGGAAATCTTGGTGCACATTCCCAGACACAAATCGTCCTTCCCGGAGGGGGGAAGCAGCTCAGAAAGCAGAAACTTCCTGACAAATACTCTGCACATATAGTACATGTCCTGTCTATCAGCTAGTGAGGTACCTTATTGCTGTCCTGCCTGTCAGCTGGTGAGGTACCTTATTGTGTCCTGTCTGTCAGCTGGTGAGGTACCTTATTGTGTCCTGTCTGTCAGCTGGTGAGGTACCTTATTGCTGTCCTGCCTATCAGCTAGTGAGGTACCTTATTACTGTCCTGCCTATCAGCTGGTGAGGTACCTTATTGTGTCCTGTCTGTCAGCTGGTGAGGTACCTTATTGTGTCCTGTCTGTCAGCTGGTGAGGTACCTTATTGCTGTCCTGCCTATCAGCTAGTGAGGTACCTTATTACTGTCCTGCCTATCAGCTAGTGAGGTACCTTATTGCTGTCCTGCCTGTCAGCTGGTGAGGTACCTTATTGTGTCCTGTCTGTCAGCTGGTGAGGTACCTTATTGCTGTCCTGTCAGCTGGTGAGGTACCTTATTGTGTCCTGTCTGTCAGCTGGTGAGGTACCTTATTGCAGTCCTGCCTGTCAGCTGGTGAGGTACCTTAGTGCTGTCCTGTCTGTCAGCTGGTGAGGTACCTTATTGCTGTCGTGTCAGCTGGTGAGGTACCTTATTGTGTCCTGTCTGTCAGATGGTGAGGTACCTTATTGTGTCCTGTCTGTCAGCTGGTGAGGTACCTTATTGCTGTCCTGCCTATCAGCTAGTGAGGTACCTTATTACTGTCCTGCCTATCAGCTAGTGAGGTACCTTATTACTGTCCTGTCTGTCAGCTGGTGAGGTACCTTATTGCTGTCCTGTCTGTCAGCTGGTGAGGTACCTTATTGCTGTCCTGTCTGTCAGCTGGTGAGGTACCTTATTGCTGTCCTGTCTGTCAGCTAGTGAGGTACCTTATTGCTGTCCTGTCTATCAGCTGGTGAGGTACCTTATTGCTGTCCTGTCTATCAGCTGGTGAGGTGCCTTATTGCTGTCCTGCCTGTCAGCTGGTGAGGTACCTTATTGTGTCCTGTCTGTCAGCTGGTGAGGTACCTTATTGTGTCCTGTCTGTCAGCTGGTGAGGTACCTTATTGCTGTCGTGTCAGCTGGTGAGGTACCTTATTGTGTCCTGTCTGTCAGATGGTGAGGTACCTTATTGTGTCCTGTCTGTCAGCTGGTGAGGTACCTTATTGCTGTCCTGCCTATCAGCTAGTGAGGTACCTTATTACTGTCCTGCCTATCAGCTAGTGAGGTACCTTATTGCTGTCCTGCCTGTCAGCTGGTGAGGTACCTTATTGTGTCCTGTCTGTCAGCTGGTGAGGTACCTTATTGTGTCCTGTCTGTCAGCTGGTGAGGTACCTTATTGCTGTCGTGTCAGCTGGTGAGGTACCTTATTGTGTCCTGTCTGTCAGATGGTGAGGTACCTTATTGTGTCCTGTCTGTCAGCTGGTGAGGTACCTTATTGCTGTCCTGCCTATCAGCTAGTGAGGTACCTTATTACTGTCCTGCCTATCAGCTAGTGAGGTACCTTATTGCTGTCCTGCCTGTCAGCTGGTGAGGTACCTTATTGTGTCCTGTCTGTCAGCTGGTGAGGTACCTTATTGCTGTCCTGTCAGCTGGTGAGGTACCTTATTGTGTCCTGTCTGTCAGCTGGTGAGGTACCTTATTGCAGTCCTGCCTGTCAGCTGGTGAGGTACCTTAGTGCTGTCCTGTCTGTCAGCTGGTGAGGTACCTTATTGCTGTCGTGTCAGCTGGTGAGGTACCTTATTGTGTCCTGTCTGTCAGATGGTGAGGTACCTTATTGTGTCCTGTCTGTCAGCTGGTGAGGTACCTTATTGCTGTCCTGCCTATCAGCTAGTGAGGTACCTTATTACTGTCCTGCCTATCAGCTAGTGAGGTACCTTATTACTGTCCTGTCTGTCAGCTGGTGAGGTACCTTATTGCTGTCCTGTCTGTCAGCTGGTGAGGTACCTTATTGCTGTCCTGTCTGTCAGCTGGTGAGGTACCTTATTGCTGTCCTGTCTGTCAGCTAGTGAGGTACCTTATTGCTGTCCTGTCTGTCAGCTGGTGAGGTGCCTTAGTGCTGTCCTGTCTGTCAGCTGGTGAGGTACCTTATTGCTGTCCTGTCTGTCAGCTAGTGAGGTACCTTAGTGCTGTCCTGTCTGTCAGCTGGTGAGGTACCTTATTGCTGTCCTGTCTGTCAACTAGTGAGGTACCTTATTGCTGTCCTGTCTGTCAGCTGGTGAGGTACCTTATTGCTGTCCTGTCTGTCAGCTGGTGAGGTGCCTTAGTGCTGTCCTGTCTGTCAGCTGGTGAGGTACCTTATTGCTGTCCTGTCTGTCAGCTAGTGAGGTACCTTAGTGCTGTCCTGTCTGTCAGCTGGTGAGGTACCTTATTGCTGTCCTGTCTGTCAACTAGTGAGGTACCTTATTGCTGTCCTGTCTATCAGCTGGTGAGGTACCTTATTGCTGTCCTGTCTATCAGCTAGTGAGGTACCTTATTGCTGTCCTCTCTATCAGCTAGTGAGGTACCTTAGTGCTGTCCTGTCTGTCAGCTGGTGAGGTACCTTATTGCTGTCCTGTCTATCAGCTGGTGAGGTACCTTATTCTTGTCCTGTCTATCAGCTAGTGAGGTACCTTATTGCTGTCCTGTCTATCAGCTAGTGAGGTACCTTATTGCTGTGCTGCCTGTCAGCTGGTGAGGTACCTTAGTGCTGTCCTGTCTGTCAGCTGGTGAGGTGCCTTATTGCTGTCCTGTCTGTCAGCTGGTGAGGTACCTTATTGCTGTCCTGTCTGTCAGCTGGTGAGGTACCTTATTGCTGTCCTGTCTGTCAGCTGGTGAGGTACCTTATTGCTGTCCTGTCTGTCAGCTAGTGAGGTACCTTAGTGCTGTCCTGTCTGTCAGCTGGTGAGGTACCTTATTGCTGTCCTGTCTGTCAACTAGTGAGGTACCTTATTGCTGTCCTGTCTATCAGCTGGTGAGGTACCTTATTGCTGTCCTGTCTATCAGCTAGTGAGGTACCTTATTGCTGTCCTGTCTATCAGCTAGTGAGGTACCTTAGTGCTGTCCTGTCTGTCAGCTGGTGAGGTACCTTATTGCTGTCCTGTCTATCAGCTGGTGAGGTACCTTATTGCTGTCCTGTCTATCAGCTGGTGAGGTACCTTATTGCTGTCCTGTCTGTCAGCTGGTGAGGTACCTTATTGCTGTCCTGTCTATCAGCTGGTGAGGTACCTTATTGCTGTCCTGTCTGTCAGCTGGTGAGGTACCTAATTGCTGTCCTGTCTGTCAGCTGGTGAGGTACCTTAGTGCTGTCTTGCCTGACAGCTGGTGAGGTACCTTATTGCTGTCCTGCCTGTCAGCTAGTGAGGTACCTTATTGCTGTCCTGTCTGTCAGCTGGTGAGGTACCTTATTGTGTCCTGTCTGTCAGCTGGTGAGGTACCTTATTGCTGTCCTGTCAGCTGGTGAGGTACCTTATTGTGTCCTGTCTGTCAGCTGGTGAGGTACCTTATTGCTGTCCTGCCTGTCAGCTGGTGAGGTACCTTAGTGCTGTCCTCACTGTCAGCTGGTGAGGTACCTTATTGCTGTCGTGTCAGCTGGTGAGGTACCTTATTGTGTCCTGTCTGTCAGCTGGTGAGGTACCTTATTGTGTCCTGTCTGTCAGCTGGTGAGGTACCTTATTGCTGTCCTGTCTATCAGCTGGTGAGGTACCTTATTGCTGTCCTGCCTATCAGCTAGTGAGGTACCTTATTACTGTCCTGCCTATCAGCTAGTGAGGTACCTTATTACTGTCCTGTCTGTCAGCTGGTGAGGTACCTTATTGCTGTCCTGACTGTCACCTGGTGAGGTACCTTATTGCTGTCCTGTCTGTCAGCTGGTGAGGTACCTTATTGCTGTCCTGTCTGTCAGCTAGTGAGGTACCTTATTGCTGTCCTGTCTATCAGCTGGTGAGGTACCTTATTGCTGTCCTGTCTATCAGCTGGTGAGGTACCTTATTGCTGTCCTGTCTGTCAGCTGGTGAGGTGCCTTAGTGCTGTCCTGTCTGTCAGCTGGTGAGGTACCTTATTGCTGTCCTGTCTGTCAGCTAGTGAGGTACCTTAGTGCTGTCCTGTCTGTCAGCTGGTGAGGTACCTTATTGCTGTCCTGTCTGTCAACTGGTGAGGTACCTTATTGCTGTCCTGTCTGTCAGCTGGTGAGGTACCTTATTGCTGTCCTGTCTGTCAGCTGGTGAGGTGCCTTAGTGCTGTCCTGTCTGTCAGCTGGTGAGGTACCTTATTGCTGTCCTGTCTATCAGCTAGTGAGGTACCTTATTGCTGTCCTCTCTATCAGCTAGTGAGGTACCTTAGTGCTGTCCTGTCTGTCAGCTGGTGAGGTACCTTATTGCTGTCCTGTCTATCAGCTGGTGAGGTACCTTATTGTTGTCCTGTCTATCAGCTAGTGAGGTACCTTAGTGCTGTCCTGTCTATCAGCTAGTGAGGTACCTTATTGCTGTCCTGCCTGTCAGCTGGTGAGGTACCTTAGTGCTGTCCTGTCTGTCAGCTGGTGAGGTGCCTTATTGCTGTCCTGTCTGTCAGCTGGTGAGGTACCTTATTGCTGTCCTGTCTGTCAGCTGGTGAGGTACCTTAGTGCTGTCCTGTCTGTCAGCTGGTGAGGTACCTTATTGCTGTCCTGTCTGTCAGCTAGTGAGGTACCTTAGTGCTGTCCTGTCTGTCAGCTGGTGAGGTACCTTATTGCTGTCCTGTCTGTCAACTAGTGAGGTACCTTATTGCTGTCCTGTCTATCAGCTGGTGAGGTACCTTATTGCTGTCCTGTCTATCAGCTAGTGAGGTACCTTATTGCTGTCCTGTCTATCAGCTAGTGAGGTACCTTAGTGCTGTCCTGTCTGTCAGCTGGTGAGGTACCTTATTGCTGTCCTGTCTATCAGCTGGTGAGGTACCTTATTGCTGTCCTGTCTATCAGCTGGTGAGGTACCTTATTGCTGTCCTGTCTGTCAGCTGGTGAGGTACCTTATTGCTGTCCTGTCTATCAGCTGGTGAGGTACCTTATTGCTGTCCTGTCTGTCAGCTGGTGAGGTACCTAATTGCTGTCCTGTCTGTCAGCTGGTGAGGTACCTTAGTGCTGTCTTGCCTGACAGCTGGTGAGGTACCTTATTGCTGTCCTGCCTGTCAGCTAGTGAGGTACCTTATTGCTGTCCTGTCTGTCAGCTGGTGAGGTACCTTATTGCTGTCCTGTCTATCAGCTAGTGAGGTACCTTATTGCTGTCCTGCCTGTCAGCTAGTGAGGTACCTTAGTGCTGTTCTGTCTGTCAGCTGGTGAGGTACCTTATTGCTGTCCTGTCTGTCAACTAGTGAGGTACCTTATTGCTGTCCTGTCTATCAGCTGGTGAGGTACCTTATTGCTGTCCTGTCTATCAGCTAGTGAGGTACCTTATTGCTGTCCTGTCTATCAGCTAGTGAGGTACCTTAGTGCTGTCCTGTCTGTCAGCTGGTGAGGTACCTTATTGCTGTCCTGTCTGTCAGCTGGTGAGGTACCTTATTGCTGTCCTGTCTATCAGCTGGTGAGGTACCTTATTGCTGTCCTGTCTATCAGCTGGTGAGGTACCTTATTGCTGTCCTGTCTGTCAGCTGGTGAGGTACCTTATTGCTGTCCTGTCTATCAGCTGGTGAGGTACCTTATTGCTGTCCTGTCTGTCAGCTGGTGAGGTACCTTATTGCTGTCCTGTCTGTCAGCTGGTGAGGTACCTAATTGCTGTCCTGTCTGTCAGCTGGTGAGGTACCTTAGTGCTGTCTTGCCAGACAGCTGGTGAGGTACCTTATTGCTGTCCTGCCTGTCAGCTAGTGAGGTACCTTATTGCTGTCCTGTCTGTCAGCTAGTGAGGTACCTTATTGCTGTCCTGTCTGTCAGCTAGTGAGGTACCTTATTGCTGTCCTGTCTGTCAGCTAGTGAGGTACCTTATTGCTGTCCTGTCTGTCAGCTAGTGAGGTACCTTATTGCTGTCCTGTCTGTCAGCTGGTGAGGTACCTTATTGCTGTCCTGCCTGTCAGCTAGTGAGGTACCTTAGTGCTGTCCTGTCTGTCAGCTGGTGAGGTACCTTATTGCTGTCCTGTCTGTCAACTGGTGAGGTACCTTATTGCTGTCCTGTCAATCAGCTGGTGAGGTACCTTAGTGCTGTCCTGTCTGTCAGCTGGTGAGGTACCTTATTGCTGTCCTGTCTATCAGCTAGTGAGGTACCTTATTGCTGTCCTGTCTATCAGCTAGTGAGGTACCTTATTGCTGTCCTGTCTGTCAGCTGGTGAGGTACCTTATTGCTGTCCTGTCTGTCAGCTAGTGAGGTACCTTATTGCTGTCCTGTCTATCAGCTAGTGAGGTACCTTATTGCTGTCCTGTCTGTCAGCTAGTGATGTACCTTATTGCTGTCCTGTCTGTCAGCTGGTGAGGTACCTTATTGCTGTCCTGTCTGTCAGCTGGTGAGGTACCTAATTGCTGTCCTGTCTGTCAGCTGGTGAGGTACCTTATTGCTGTCCTGTCTGTCAGCTGGTGAGGTACCTTATTGCTGTCCTGTCTATCAGCTGGTGAGGTACCTTATTGCTGTCCTGCCTGTCAGCTAGTGAGGTACCTTATTGCTGTCCTGTCTGTCAGCTGGTGAGGTACCTTATTGCTGTCCTGCCTGTCAGCTGGTGAGGTACCTTATTGCTGTCCTGCCTGTCAGCTGGTGAGGTACCTTTCTGCTTTCCTGCTTATCAGCTGGTGAGGTACCTTACTGCTGTCCTGCCTATCAGCTGGCGAGGTACCTTATTGCTGTCCTGCCTGTCAGCTGGCGAGGTACCTTACTGCTGTCCTGCCTATCAGCTGGTGAGGTACCTTACTGCTGTCCTGCCTATCAGCTGGTGAGGTACCTTACTGCTGTCCTGCCTATCAGCTGGTGAGGTACCTTATTGCTGTCCTGTCTGTCAGCTGGTGAGGTACCTTATTGCTGTCCTGTCTATCAGCTGGTGAGGTACCTTATTGCTGTCCTGTCTGTCAGCTGGTGAGGTACCTTATTGCTGTCCTGTCTGTCAGCTGGTGAGGTACCTTATTGCTGTCCTGTCTGTCAGCTGGTGAGGTACCTAATTGCTGTCCTGTCTATCAGCTGGTGAGGTACCTTAGTGCTGTCTTGCCTGACAGCTGGTGAGGTACCTTATTGCTGTCCTGTCTGTCAGCTGGTGAGGTACCTTATTGCTGTCCTGTCTGTCAGCTGGTGAGGTACCTAATTGCTGTCCTGTCTATCAGCTGGTGAGGTACCTTATTGCTGTCCTGTCTGTCAGCTGGTGAGGTACCTAATTGCTGTCCTGTCTATCAGCTGGTGAGGGACCTTAGTGCTGTCCTGCCTGTCAGCTAGTGAGGTACCTTAGTGCTGTCCTGTCTGTCAGCTGGTGAGGTACCTTATTGCTGTCCTGTCTGTCAACTAGTGAGGTACCTTATTGCTGTCCTGTCTGTCAGCTGGTGAGGTACCTTATTGCTGTCCTGTCTATCAGCTAGTGAGGTACCTTATTGCTGTCCTGTCTATCAGCTAGTGAGGTACCTTAGTGCTGTCCTGTCTGTCAGCTGGTGAGGTACCTTATTGCTGTCCAGTCTGTCAGCTGGTGAGGTACCTTATTGCTGTCCTGTCTGTCAGCTGGTGAGGTACCTTATTGCTGTCCTGCCTGTCAGCTAGTGAGGTACCTTATTGCTGTCCTGTCTGTCAGCTAGTGAGGTACCTTATTCCTCTCCAGTCTATCAGCTAGTGAGGTACCTTATTGCTGTCCTGTCTATCAGCTAGTGAGGTACCTTAGTGCTGTCCTGTCTGTCAGCTGGTGAGGTACCTTATTGCTATCCTGTCTGTCAACTGGTGAGGTACCTTATTGCTGTCCTGTCTGTCAGCTGGTGAGGTACCTTACTGCTGTCCTGTCTATCAGCTGGAGAGGTACCTTATTGCTGTCCTGTCTGTCAGCTGGTGAGGTACCTAATTGCTGTCCTGTCTGTCAGCTGGTGAGGTACCTTAGTGCTGTCTTGCCTGACAGCTGGTGAGGTACCTTATTGCTGTCCTGTCTATCAGCTAGTGAGGTACCTTATTGCTGTCCTGCCTGTCAGCTAGTGAGGTACCTTATTGCTGTCCTGTCTGTCAGCTAGTGAGGAACCTTATTGCTGTCCTGCCTGTCAGCAGGTGAGGTACCTTATTGCTGTCCTGTCTGTCAGCTGGTGAGGTACCTTATTGCTGTCCTGTCTATCAGCTAGTGAGGTACCTTATTGCTGTCCTGTCTGTCAGCTGGTGAGGTACCTTATTGCTGTCCTGTCAGCTGGTGAGGTACCTTAGTACTGTCCTGCCTCTCAGCTGGTGAGGTACCTTATTGCTGTCCTGTCTATCAGCTAGTGAGGTACCTTATTGCTGTCCTGCCTGTCAGCTAGTGAGGTACCTTATTGCTGTCCTGCCTGTCAGCTAGTGAGGTACCTTATTGCTGTCCTGTCTATCAGCTAGTGAGGTACCTTAGTGCTGTCCTGTCTGTCAGCTGGTGAGGTAGCTTATTGCTGTCCTGTCTGTCAGCTGGTGAGGTACCTTATTGCTGTCCTGTCTGTCAGCTGGTGAGGTACCTTATTACTGTCCTGCCTATCAGCTGGTGAGGTACCTTATTGCTTTCCTGCCTATTAGCTGGTGAGGTACCTTATTGCTTTCCTGCCTATCAGCTGGTGAGGTACCTTATTGCTGTCCTGTCTGTCAGCTGGTGAGGTACCTTATTGCTGTCCTGTCTGTCAGCTGGTGAGGTACTTTATTGCTGTCCTGTCTGTCAGCTGGTGAGGTACCTTATTGCTGTCCTGTCTGTCAGCTGGTGAGGTACCTTACTGCTGTCCTGTCTGTCAGCTGGTGAGGTACCTTATTACTGTCCTGCCTATCAGCTGGTGAGGTACCTTATTGCTTTCCTGCCTATCAGCTGGTGAGGTACCTTATTGCTGTCCTGTCTGTCAGCTGGTGAGGTACTTTATTGCTGTCCTGTCTGTCAGCTGGTGAGGTACCTTAGTCCTGTCCTGTCTGTCAGCTGGTGAGGTACCTTATTGCTATCCTGTCTGTCAGATGGTGAGGTGCCTTATTACTGTCCTGCCTCTCAGCTGGTGAGGTACCTTATTGCTGTCCTGTCTGTCAGATTGTGAGGTACCTTATTGCTGTCCTGTCTGTCAGCTAGTGAGGTACCTTATTGCTGTCCTGTCTGTCAGCTGGTGAGGTACCTTATTGCTGTCCTGTCTGTCAGCTGGTGAGGTACCTTATTGCTTTCCTGCCTATCAGCTGGTGAGGTACCTTACTGCTGTCCTGCCTATCAGCTGGTGAGGTACCTTATTGCTTTCCTGCCTATCAGCTGGTGAAGTACCTTATTGCTGTCCTGTCTGTCAGCTGGTGAGGTACCTTATTGCTGTCCTGCCTGTCAGCTGGTGAGGTACCTTACTGCTTTCCTGCCTGTCAGCTGGTGAGGTACCTTATTGCTGTCCTGTCTGTCCGCTGGCGAGGTACCTTATTGCTGTCCTGTCTGTCAGCTAGTGAGGTACCTTATTGCTGTCCTGTCAGCTGGTGAGGTACCTTAGTGCTGTCCTGCCTCTCAGCTGGTGAGGTACCTAATTGCTGTCCTGTCTGTCAGCTAGTGAGGTACATTATTGCTGTCCTGTCTATCAGCTAGTGAGGTACCTTATTGTTGTCCTGTCAGCTGGTGAGGTACCTTAGTGCTGTCCTGCCTCTCAGCTGGTGAGGTACCTAATTGCTGTCCTGTCTGTCAGCTAGTGAGGTACCTTATTGCTGTCCTGTCTATCAGCTAGTGAGGTACCTTATTGTTGTCCTGTCTATCAGCTAGTGAGGTACCTTATTGCTGTCCTGTCTATCAGCTAGTGAGGTACCTTAGTGCTGTCCTGTCTGTCAGCTGGTGAGGTACCTTATTGCTGTCCTGCCTGTCAGCTGGTGAGGTGCCTTATTGCTGTCCTGCCTGTCAGCTGGTGAGGTGCCTTATTGCTGTCCTGTCTGTCAGCTGGTGAGGTACCTTATTGCTGTCCTGTCTATCAGCTAGTGAGGTACCTTATTGCTGTCCTGCCTGTCAGCTAGTGAGGTGCCTTATTGCTGTCCTGTCTGTCAGCTGGTGAGGTACCTTATTTCTGTCCTGTCTGTCAGCTGGTGAGGTACTTTATTGCTGTCCTGTCTGTCAGCTAGTGAGGTACCTTATTGCTGTCCTGTCTGTCAGCCGGTGAGGTACTTTATTGCTGTCCTGTCTGTCAGCTGGTGAGGTACCTTATTGCTGTCCTGTCTGTCAGCTGGTGAGGTACCTTATTGCTGTCCTGTCAGCTGGTGAGGTACCTTAGTGCTGTCCTGCCTCTCAGCTGGTGAGGTACCTTAGTGCTGTCCTGCCTCTCAGCTGGTGAGGTACCTTATTGCTGTCCTGTCTATCAGCTAGTGAGGTACCATATTGCTGTCCTGCCTGTCAGCTTGTGAGGTACCTTAGTGCTGTCCTGTCAGCTAGTGAGGTACCTTATTGCTGTCCTGTCTGTCAGCTAGTGAGGTACCTTATTGCTGTCCTGCCTGTCAGCTGGTGAGGTACCTTATTGCTGTCCTGCCTGTCAGCTTGTGAGGTACCTTATTGCTGTCCTGTCTGTCAGCTGGTGAGGTACCTTATTGCTGTCCTGTCTGTCAGCTGGTGAGGTACCTTATTGCTGTCCTGTCTGTCAACTAGTGAGGTACCTTATTGCTGTCCTGTCTGTCAGCTAGTGAGGTACCTTATTGCTGTCCTGTCTGTCAGCTAGTGAGGTACCTTATTGTTGTCCTGTCTATCAGCTAGTGAGGTACCTTATTGCTGTCCTGTCTATCAGCTAGTGAGGTACCTTAGTGCTGTCCTGTCTGTCAGCTGGTGAGGTACCTTAGTGCTGTCCTGTCTGTCAGCTGGTGAGGTACCTTATTGCTGTCCTGTCTGTCAGCTGGTGAGGTACCTTATTGCTGTCCTGTCTGTCAGCTGGTGAGGTACCTTATTGCTGTCCTGTCTGTCAGCTGGTGAGGTACCTAATTGCTGTCCTGTCTGTCAGCTGGTGAGGTACCTTATTGCTGTCCTGCCTGTCAGCTGGTGAGGTACCTTATTACTTTCCTGCTTATCAGCTGGCGAGGTACCTTACTGCTGTCCTGCCTATCAGCTGGCGAGGTACCTTATTGCTGTCCTGCCTGTCAGCTGGCGAGGTACCTTACTGCTGTCCTGCCTATCAGCTGGTGAGGTACCTTACTGCTGTCCTGCCTATCAGCTGGTGAGGTACCTTACTGCTGTCCTGCCTATCAGCTGGTGAGGTACCTTATTGCTGTCCTGTCTGTCAGCTGGTGAGGTACCTTATTGCTGTCCTGTCTATCAGCTGGTGAGGTACCTTATTGCTGTCCTGTCTGTCAGCTGGTGAGGTACCTTATTGCTGTCCTGTCTATCAGCTGGTGAGGTACCTTATTGCTGTCCTGTCTGTCAGCTGGTGAGGTACCTAATTGCTGTCCTGTCTATCAGCTGGTGAGGTACCTTAGTGCTGTCTTGCCTGACAGCTGGTGAGGTACCTTATTGCTGTCCTGTCTGTCAGCTGGTGAGGTACCTTATTGCTGTCCTGTCTATCAGCTGGTGAGGTACCTTATTGCTGTCCTGTCTGTCAGCTGGTGAGGTACCTAATTGCTGTCCTGTCTATCAGCTGGTGAGGTACCTTAGTGCTGTCCTGCCTGTCAGCTAGTGAGGTACCTTAGTGCTGTCCTGTCTGTCAGCTGGTGAGGTACCTTATTGCTGTCCTGTCTGTCAACTAGTGAGGTACCTTATTGCTGTCCTGTCTATCAGCTGGTGAGGTACCTTATTGCTGTCCTGTCTATCAGCTAGTGAGGTACCTTATTGCTGTCCTGTCTATCAGCTAGTGAGGTACCTTAGTGCTGTCCTGTCTGTCAGCTGGTGAGGTACCTTATTGCTATCCTGTCTGTCAGCTGGTGAGGTACCTTATTGCTGTCCTGCCTATCAGCTGGTGAGGTACCTTATTGCTGTCCTGCCTGTCAGCTAGTGAGGTACCTTATTGCTGTCCTGTCTATCAGCTAGTGAGGTACCTTATTCCTGTCCTGTCTATCAGCTAGTGAGGTACCTTATTGCTGTCCTGTCTATCAGCTAGTGAGGTACCTTAGTGCTGTCCTGTCTGTCAGCTGGTGAGGTACCTTATTGCTGTCCTGTCTGTCAGCTGGTGAGGTACCTTATTGCTGTCCTGTCTATCAGCTGGTGAGGTACCTTATTGCTGTCCTGTCTGTCAGCTGGTGAGGTACCTAATTGCTGTCCTGTCTGTCAGCTGGTGAGGTACCTTAGTGCTGTCTTGCCTGACAGCTGGTGAGGTACCTTATTGCTGTCCTGTCTATCAGCTAGTGAGGTACCTTATTGCTGTCCTGCCTGTCAGCTAGTGAGGTACCTTATTGCTGTCCTGTCTGTCAGCTAGTGAGGTACCTTATTGCTGTCCTGCCTGTCAGCAGGTGAGGTACCTTATTGCTGTCCTGTCTGTCAGCTGGTGAGGTACCTTATTGCTGTCCTGTCTATCAGCTAGTGAGGTACCTTATTGCTGTCCTGCCTGTCAGCTGGTGAGGTACCTTATTGCTGTCCTGTCTGTCAACTGGTGAGGTACCTTATTGCTGTCCTGTCAGCTGGTGAGGTACCTTAGTACTGTCCTGCCTCTCAGCTGGTGAGGTACCTTATTGCTGTCCTGTCTATCAGCTAGTGAGATACCTTATTGCTGTCCTGCCTGTCAGCTAGTGAGGTACCTTATTGCTGTCCTGTCTATCAGCTAGTGAGGTACCTTAGTGCTGTCCTGTCTGTCAGCTGGTGAGGTACCTTATTGCTGTCCTGTGTCAGCTGGTGAGGTACCTTATTGCTGTCCTGTCTGTCAGCTGGTGAGGTACCTTATTACTGTCCTGCCTATCAGCTGGTGAGGTACCTTATTGCTTTCCTGCCTATCAGCTGGTGAGGTACCTTATTGCTGTCCTGTCTGTCAGCTGGTGAGGTACTTTATTGCTGTCCTGTCTGTCAGCTGGTGAGGTACCTTATTGCTGTCCTGTCTGTCAGCTGGTGAGGTACCTTATTACTGTCCTGCCTATCAGCTGGTGAGGTACCTTTTTGCTTTCCTGCCTATCAGCTGGTGAGGTACCTTATTGCTGTCCTGTCTGTCAGCTGGTGATGTACTTTATTGCTGTCCTGTCTGTCAGCTGGTGAGGTACCTTATTGCTGTCCTGTCTGTCAGCTAGTGAGGTACCTTAGTGCTGTCCTGTCTGTCAGCTGGTGAGGTACCTTATTGCTGTCCTGTCTGTCAGATGGTGAGGTGCCTTATTGCTGTCCTGCCTCTCAGCTGGTGAGGTACCTTATTGCTGTCCTGTCTGTCAGATTGTGAGGTACCTTATTGCTGTCCTGTCTGTCAGCTAGTGAGGTACCTTATTGCTGTCCTGTCTGTCAGCTGGTGAGGTACCTTATTGCTGTCCTGTCTGTCAGCTGGTGAGGTACCTTATTGCTTTCCTGCCTATCAGCTGGTGAGGTACCTTACTGCTGCCCTGCCTATCAGGTGGTGAGGTACCTTATTGTTTCCTGCCTATCAGCTGGTGAGGTACCTTATTGCTGTCCTGCCTGTCAGCTGGTGAGGTACCTTATTGCTGTCCTGCCTGTCAGCTGGTGAGGTACCTTACTGCTTTCCTGCCTGTCAGCTGGTGAGGTACCTTACTGCTTTCCTGCCTGTCAGCTAGTGAGGTACCTTATTGCTGTCCTGTCAGCTGGTGAGGTACCTTAGTGCTGTCCTGCCTCTCAGCTGGTGAGGTACCTAATTGCTGTCCTGTCTGTCAGCTGGTGAGGTACCTTATTGCTGTCCTGTCTGTCAGCTGGTGAGGTACCTTATTGCTGTCCTGTCTGTCAGCTGGTGAGGTACCTTATTGCTGTCCTGTCTGTCTGCTGCTGAGGTACCTTATTGCTGTCCTGTCTGTCTGCTGGTGAGGTACCTTATTGCTGTCCTGTCTGTCAACTAGTGAGGTACCTTATTGCTGTCCTGTCTGTCAGCTAGTGAGGTACCTTATTGCTGTCCTGTCTATCAGCTAGTGAGGTACCTTATTGTTGTCCTGTCTATCAGCTAGTGAGGTACCTTATTGCTGTCCTGTCTATCAGCTAGTGAGGTACCTTAGTGCTGTCCTGTCTATCAGCTAGTGAGGTACCTTATTGCTGTCCTGTCTGTCAGCTGGTGAGGTACCTTATTGCTGTCCTGTCTGTCAGCTGGTGAGGTACCTTATTGCTGTCCTGTCTGTCAGCTGGTGAGGTACCTTATTTCTGTCCTGTCTGTCAGCTGGTGAGGTACTTTATTGCTGTCCTGTCTGTCAGCTGGTGAGGTACTTTATTGCTGTCCTGTCTGTCAGCTGGTGAGGTACCTTATTGCTGTCCTGTCTGTCAGCTGGTGAGGTACCTTATTGCTGTCCTGTCAGCTGGTGAGGTACCTTATTGCTGTCCTCTCAGCTGGTGAGGTACCTTAGTGCTGTCCTGCCTCTCAGCTGGTGAGGTACCTTATTGCTGTCCTGTCTATCAGCTAGTGAGGTACCTTATTGCTGTCCTGCCTGTCAGCTGGTGAGGTACCTTATTGCTGTCCTGTCTATCAGCTAGTGAGGTACCTTATTGCTGTCCTGTCTGTCTGCTGGTGAGGTACCTTATTGCTGTCCTGTCTGTCAGCTGGTGAGGTACCTTATTGCTGTCCTGTCTGTCAGCTGGTGAGGTACTTTATTGCTGACCTGTCTGTCAGCTAGTGAGGTACCTTATTGCTGTCCTGTCTGTCAGCTGGTGAGGTACTTTATTGCTGTCCTGTCTGTCAGCTGGTGAGGTACCTTATTGCTGTCCTGTCTGTCAGCTGGTGAGGTACCTTATTGCTGTCCTGTCAGCTGGTGAGGTACCTTATTGCTGTCCTCTCAGCTGGTGAGGTACCTTAGTGCTGTCCTGCCTCTCAGCTGGTGAGGTACCTTATTGCTGTCCTGTCTATCAGCTAGTGAGGTACCTTATTGCTGTCCTGTCTATCAGCTAGTGAGGTACCTTATTGCTGTCCTGTCTATCAGCTAGTGAGGTACCTTATTGCTGTCCTGCCTGTCAGCTGGTGAGGTACCTTAGTGCTGTCCTGTCTGTCAGCTGGTGAGGTACCTTATTGCTGTCCTGTCTGTCAGCTGGTGAGGTACCTTATTGCTGTCCTGTCTGTCAGCTGGTGAGGTACCTTATTGCTGTCCTGTCAGCTGGTGAGGTACCTTATTGCTGTCCTGTCAGCTGGTGAGGTACCTTATTGCTGTCCTGTCAGCTGGTGAGGTACCTTATTGCTGTCCTGTCAGCTGGTGAGGTACCTTATTGCTGTCCTGTCTGTCAGCTAGTGAGGTACCTTATTGCTGTCCTGTCTGTCAGCTGGTGAGGTACCTTATTGCTGTCCTGTCTGTCAGCTGGTGAGGTACCTTATTGCTGTCCTGTCTATCAGCTAGTGAGGTACCTTATTGCTGTCCTGTCTGTCAGCTGGTGAGGTACCTTATTGCTGTCCTGTCTGTCAGCTGGTGAGGTACCTTATTGCTGTCCTGTCTATCAGCTAGTGAGGTACCTTAGTGCTGTCCTGCCTCTCAGCTGGTGAGGTACCTTAGTGCTGTCCTGTCTGTCAGCTGGTGAGGTACCTTATTGCTGTCCTGTCTGTCAGCTGGTGAGGTACCTTATTGCTGTCCTGCCTGTCAGCTGGTGAGGTACCTTACTGCTGTCCTGTCTGTCAGCTGGCGAGGTACCTTATTGTTGTCCTGTCTGTCAGCTGGTGAGGTACCTTATTGCTGTCCTGTCAGCTGGTGAGGTACCTTATTGCTGTCCTGTCTGTCAGCTGGTGAGGTACCTTATTGCTGTCCTGCCTGTCAGCTGGTGAGGTACCTTAGTGCTGTCCTGTCAGCTGGTGAGGTACCTTAGTGCTGTCCTGTCAGCTGGTGAGGTACCTTATTGCTGTCCTGTCTGTCAGCTGGTGAGGTACCTTATTGCTGTCCTGTCAGCTGGCGAGGTACCTTATTGCTGTCCTGACAGCTGGCGATCTACCTTATTGCTGTCCTGTCAGCTGGTGAGGTACCTTATTGCTGTCCTGTCAGCTGGTGAGGTACCTTATTGCTGTCCTGTCAGCTGGTGAGGTACCTTATTGCTGTCCTGTCTGTCAGCTAGTGAGGTACCTTATTGCTGTCCTGTCTGTCAGCTAGTGAGGTACCTTATTGCTGTCCTGTCTGTCAGCTGGCGAGGTACCTTATTGCTGTCCTGTCTGTCATCTGGCGATCTACCTTATTGCTGTCCTGTCAGCTGGTGAGGTACCTTATTGCTGTCCTGTCAGCTGGTGAGGTACCTTATTGCTGTCCTGTCTGTCAGCTAGTGAGGTACCTTATTGCTGTCCTGTCTGTCAGCTAGTGAGGTACCTTATTGCTGTCCTGTCTGTCAGCTGGCGAGGTACCTTATTGCTGTCCTGTCAGCTGGCGAGGTACCTTATTGCTGTCCTGTCAGCTGGTGAGGTACCTTATTGCTGTCCTGTCAGCTGGTGAGGTACCTTATTGCTGTCCTGTCAGCTGGTGAGGTACCTTATTGCTGTCCTGTCAGCTGGTGAGGTACCTTATTGCTGTCCTGTCAGCTGGTGAGGTACCTTATTGCTGTCCTGTCAGCTGGTGAGGTACCTTATTGCTGTCCTGTCTGTCAGCTAGTGAGGTACCTTATTGCTGTCCTGTCTGTCAGCTAGTGAGGTACCTTATTGCTGTCCTGTCTGTCAGCTGGCGAGGTACCTTATTGCTGTCCTGTCTGTCATCTGGCGATCTACCTTATTGCTGTCCTGTCAGCTGGTGAGGTACCTTATTGCTGTCCTGTCAGCTGGTGAGGTACCTTATTGCTGTCCTGTCTGTCAGCTAGTGAGGTACCTTATTGCTGTCCTGTCTGTCAGCTAGTGAGGTACCTTATTGCTGTCCTGTCTGTCAGCTGGCGAGGTACCTTATTGCTGTCCTGTCAGCTGGCGAGGTACCTTATTGCTGTCCTGTCAGCTGGCGAGGTACCTTATTGCTGTCCTGTCAGCTGGTGAGGTACCTTATTGCTGTCCTGTCAGCTGGTGAGGTACCTTATTGCTGTCCTGTCAGCTGGTGAGGTACCTTATTGCTGTCCTGTCAGCTGGTGAGGTACCTTATTGCTGTCCTGTCAGCTGGTGAGGTACCTTATTGCTATACTGGACACCTTTTTCTGGATTACTTTATACATTTATAAAATTGCAATGTTTTTTTTTCAACATATTTCTGAACATATATAAAATACATGCAGGATCTTATACTGTATATGCTTGCATCAAATTGCTGTACCTACGTAATGCGCATACAGCCATGGCCAAAAGTTTTGAGAATGACACAAGTATTGGTTGTCACAAAGGCTGCTGCTTCAGTGTTTATGATGACAATTTGCATTTACTCCAGAATGTCATGAAGAGCGATCAGATGAATTACAATTAATTACAAAGTCCCTCTTTGCCATGACAATTAACTTAGGCCCTCATTCAGAGCCGTACGCACTGAGCAGAGCGCACGCTCTGAATGAGGGCTGCCCTCCATAAAAATGGAGCGTCCTCCTGGACGCTCGTATAGCTGTGGGTCACCACCCACAGCCTATACGAGCGTGCAATTTGATGGCCGCGATGGTCGTGACCATTGCGACCATCGCCACTGCGAGCCGGAGCCTGCGGTTGAGGTTTTCAACTGCAAGGCCCGGAGTGATTTTGGCTCTATCAGAGTCAAAATCACTCGCACTGACATCACTAGTGATGTTAGTGGGCCGGCTTCTGACGGTAGGCGTTCCCTTGGGAACGCCCCCGTCAGAGTGGCACACCCCCGGCACGCCCACCAAAGGGGGCGTGCTGTCAATCAACATCGACAGCACGCCCCCTTTGATCAGACACAACGAGCGAAGGAAAGTCCTTCGCTCGTCGCGTCTGGCGCATGCGCACGACGGAGCTCCCTCCGTCGTGCGCATGCTCAGTGCAGACCATCGACCCACTTGCGAGCGGACAGCCGCTCGCGAGTGGGTCTGAATCAGGCCCTTAATCCCAAAACCAACATTTCCACTGCATTTCAGCCCTGCCACAAAAGGACCAGCTGACATCATGTCAGTGATTCTCAAAAGGGGCCTATCCATTAGCAGATCTTTTTCTAACGATGAAAGACAAAAGATTATCCCTTGAAAATTCCTGGGGCTGCGGTTACAGATATCTGTCATGTACATGAAAGATTTTTGCAAACGACGAACGATATTGCATGACATCATTCAGGGAGTGGATTTTTTTTTCTTTCTATGAATTATCATTAAAAATATCGTTCGTCGTTCATCGTTTACCGCTTATAAACTGACAGATATTTCTAATATCTGGCAGCGATAAGCGATAATTGACCAACATGTTGGAGAGACGAAAGACACAATTTATCGGCCGCGGGAGTGCGCATCTGTCATCGTTCAGGGCCTTTCCACTAGCAGATAAATTGAACGACTGAAGATATATCGTTCAGTCGTTCAATTTATCTGCTAATGGATAGGACCCTTAACACAGGTGAGAGTGTTGACAAGGACAAGGCTGGAGATCACTCTGTTATGCTGATTGAGTTTGAATAACAGACTGGAAACTTTAAAAGGAGGGTGGAGCTTGAAATCATTGTTCTTCCTCTGTTAACTATGGTTACCTGCAAGGAAACATGTGCTGTCATCATTGCTTTGCACAAAAAGGGCTTCACAGGCAATGATATTGCAACTAGTAACATTGCACCTAATCAACCATTTATCAGATCATCAAGAACTTCAAGGAGAGAGGTTCAATAGTTGTGAAGAAGGCTTCAGGGACCCCAAAAACATCCAGCAAGCGCCAGGACCGTCTCTTAAAGTTGATTCAACTGCAGGATTGGGGCACCAGCAGTGCAGAGCTTGCTCAGGAATGGCAGCAGGCAGGTGTGAGTGCATCTTCACGCAGTGAGGCAAAGACTTTTGGAGGATGGCCTGGTGTCAAGAAGGGCAGCAAAGAAGCCACTTCTCTCCAGGAAAAACATCAGGGACAGACTGATATTCTGCAAAAGGTACAGGGATTGGACTGCTGAGGACTGGGGTAAAGTTAATTTCTCTGATTAATCCCCTTTCTGGAAAAACACTTGTCCGGAGAAGGAAAGGTGAACGCTACCATCAGTCCTGTGTCATGCCAACAGTAAAGCATCCTGAGACCATTCATGTGTGGGGTTGATTCTCAACCAAGGGAGTGGGTTCACTCACAATTTTGCCTAAGAACACAGCCATGAATAAAGAATGGTACCAAAACATCCTACAAAGCGCAACTTCTCCCAACCATCCAAGAACAGTTTGGTGAGGAACAATGCCTTTTCCAGCATGATGAAGAACCATGTCATAAGGCAAAAGTGATAACTAAGTGGCTCGAGGAACAAAACATCGAAATTTTGGGTCCATGGACTCCCCAGACCTTAATCCCATTGAGAACTTGTGGTCAATCCCCAAGAAGCGGGTGGACAAACAAAAACCCACAAATTCTGACCAACTCCAAGCATTGATTAGGTAAGAATGGGCGGCCATCAGTCAGTATGTGGCCCAGAAGGTGAGTGACAGCATGCCAGGGCGAATTGCAGGGGTCTTGAAAAAGAAGGGTCAACACTGCAAATATTCACTCTCTGCATAAACTTAATGTATTTGTCAATAAAAGCCTTTGACACTTATGAAATGCTGTAATGTTACTTCAGTATACCATAGTAACATCTGACACTTATGTAATGCTGTAATGTTACCTCAGTATACCATAGTAACATCTGACACTTATGTAATGCTGTAATGTTACCTCAGTATACCATAGTAACATCTGACACTTATGTAATGCTGTAATGTTACCTCAGTATACCATAGTAACGTCTAACACTTATGTAATGCTGTAATGTTACCTCAGTATACCATAGTAACATCTGACTCTTATGTAATACTGTAATGTTACTTCAGTATACCACAGTAACATCTGACACTTATGAAATGCTGTAATGTTACCTCAGTATACCACAGTAACATCTGACACTTATGTCATGCTGTAATGTTACCTCAGTATACCACAGTAACATCTGACACTTATGTAATGCTGTAATGTTACCTCAGTATACCACAGTAACATCTGACACTTTTGTAATGCTGTAATGTGTCCTGAGCTAGAGGGGACACTGGGACTGTCTGTATTACATGTGTCCTGAGAGTGAGGGGACACTGGGTCTGTCTGTATTACATGTGTCCTGAGAGTGAGGGGACACTGGGACTGTCTGTATTACATGTGTCCTGACCTAGAGGGGACACTGAAACTGTCTGTATTACATGTGTCCTGACCTAGAGGGGACACCGGGACTGTCTGTATTACATGTGTCCTGAGAGTGAGGGGACACCGGGTCTGTCTGTATTACATGTGTCCTGAGAGTGAGGGGACACCGGGTCTGTCTGTATTACATGTGTCCTGAGAGTGAGGTGACACTGGTACTGTCTGTATTACATGTGTCCTGAGAGTGAGGGGACACTGGGACTGTCTGTATTACATGTGTCCTGAGAGTGAGGGGACACTGGGTCTGTCTGTATTACATGTGTCCTAAGAGTGAGAGGACACCAGGACTGTCTGTATTACATGTGTCCTGAGAGTGAGGGGAGACTGGGACTGTCTGTATTACATGTGTCCTAAGAGTGAGAGAACACCAGGACTGTCTGTATTACATGTGTCCTGAGAGTGAGGGGAGACTGGGACTGTCTGTATTACATGTGTCCTCAGAGTAAGGTGACACCGGGACTGTCTGTATTACATGTGTCCTGAGAGTGAGGGGACACTGGGTCTGTCTGTATTACATGTGTCCTAAGAGCGAGAGGACACCGGGACTGTCTGTATTACATGTGTCCTAAAAGTGAGGGGACACCGGGACTATCTGTATTACATGTGTCCTGAGAGAGAGGGGACACTGGGGCTGTCTGTTTTACATATGTCCTAAGAGTGAGGGGACACCGGAACTGTCTGTATGACATGTGTCCTGAGAGTGACAGGACACCGGGACTGTCTGTATTACATGTGTCCTAAAAGTGAGGGGACACCGGGACTGTCTGTATTGCATGTGTCCTGAGAGTGACAGGACACCGGGACTGTCTGTATTACATATGTCCTAAGAGTGAGGGGACACCGGGACTGTCTGTATTACATGTGTCCTGAGAGTGAGGGGACACTGGAACTATCTGTATTACATGTGTCCTGAGAGTGAGGGGACACTGGGATTGTCTGTATAGCATGTGTCCTGAGAGTGAGGGGACACTGGGACTGTCTGTATTACATGTGTCCTGAGAGTGAGGGGACACCGGGACTGTCTGTATTACATGTGTCCTGAGAGTGAGGGGACACTGGAACTATCTGTATTACATGTGTCCTGAGAGTGAGGGGACACTGCGATTGTCTGTATAGCATGTGTCCTGAGAGTGAGGGGACACTGGGACTGTCTGTATTACATGTGTCCTGAGAGTGAGGGGACACTGGGACTGTCTGTATTACATATGTCCTGAGAGTGAGGGTACACTGGGACTGTCTGTATTACATGTGTCCTGAGAGTTAGGGGACACTGGGACTGTCTGTATTACATGTGTCCTGAGAGTGAGGGTACACTGGGACTGTCTGTATTACATGTGTCCTGAGAGTGAGGGGACACCGGGACTGTCTGTAATACATGTGTCCTGAGAGTTAGGGGACACTGGGACTGTCTGTATTACATGTATCCTGAGAGTTAGGGGACACTGGGACTGTCTGTATTACATGTGTCCTGAGAGTGACAGGACACCAGGACTGTCTGTATTACATGTGTCCTGAGAGTGAGGGGACACTTTGTCTGTCTGTATTACATATGTCCTAAAAGTGAGGGGACACCGGGACTGTCTGTATTGCATGTGTCCTGAGAGTGACAGGACACCGGGACTGTCTGTATTACATATGTCCTAAGAGTGACAGGACACCGGGACTGTCTGTATTACATATGTCCAAAGAGTGAGGGGACAGCGGGACTGTCTGTATTACATGTGTCCCGAGAGTGAGGGGACACCAGGACTGTCTGTATTACATGTGTCCTGAGAGTGAGGGGACACCGGGACTGTCTGTATTACATGTGTCCTGAGAGTGAGGGGACACCGGGACTGTCTGTATTACATGTGTCCTGAGAGTGAGGGGACACTGGGATTGTCTGTATAGCATGTGTCCTGAGAGTGAGGGGACACTGGGACTGTCTGTATTACATGTGTCCTGAGAGTGAGGGGACACTGGGACTGTCTGTATTACATATGTCCTGAGAGTGAGGGTACACTGGGACTGTCTGTATTACATGTGTCCTGAGAGTGAGAGGACACTGGGACTGTCTGTATTACATGTGTCCTGAGAGTGAGGGGACACTGGGACTGTCTGTGTTACATGTGTCCTGAGAGTGAGGAGACACTGGGATTGTCTGTATAGCATGTGTCCTGAGAGTGAGGGGACACTGGGACTGTCTGTATTACATGTGTCCTGAAAGTGAGGGGACACTGGGACTGTCTGTATTACATATGTCCTGAGAGTGAGGGTACACTGGGACTGTCTGTATTACATATGTCCTGAGAGTGAGGGTACACTGGGACTGTCTGTATTACATGTGTCCTGAGAGTGAGAGGACACTGGGACTGTCTGTATTACATGTGTCCTGAGATGAAAGGACACTGGGACTGTCTGTATTACATGTGTCCTGAAAGTGAGGGGACACTGGGACTGTCTGTATTACATATGTCCTGAGAGTGAGGGTACACTGGGACTGTCTGTATTACATATGTCCTGAGAGTGAGGGTACACTGGGACTGTCTGTATTACATGTGTCCTGAGAGTGAGAGGACACTGGGACTGTCTGTATTACATGTGTCCTGAGATGAAAGGACACTGGGACTGTCTGTATTACATGTGTCCTGAGAGTTAGGGGACACTGGGACTGTCTGTATTACATGTATCCTGAGAGTTAGGGGACACTGGGACTGTCTGTATAGCATGGGACACGTTTGAGGGTTCTGTTCAGTAAACAATATAAAGACTTCTCACTATTAAGAAAATATAAAAGCGCAGATAAATCACTGATATCCCCAGTTATTCTTCTCTCTAATAACATCCATGCAGCCCCCATAGGTTTAACTCTCAATGGGGGCTGCATACATTTAAAAAAATGAGAGAAGCAAAATTTGTCTCTGCAACATAACAGAGGGCCTGATTCAGACGCGGTCGCTCGGACAGAGCGCTTTCTCTGAATCAGGGTCGGGTCTTTTTTTTTTAGAACGGCCTCCTGGCCGCTCGCATAGCTGTGGGTGACCACCCACAGCTACAGAGAGCGGCCATGATGGTGGTCGCGATGGTCAAGACCATCGCGACCATCGGGCTTGCGACGAGACCCTTGTGGTAGGGTATCGTGGCCGCAAGCCCCAGAGAGATTTCGGCTCTAACAGAGCTGGAATCTCTCCACTGACATCACAAGTGATGTCAGTGGGGCCGCCCCCAAACTACAGGCGTTCTCAAGGGAACGCTTCCGTTTGGGCAGCCACCACCCCGGCCCGGTCACTCAACATCGACAGCTCGCCCCCTTTGTTGCTACACCTGAGATGGCTGCACCTGAGGTGTCTGCACCTGTGATGGCTGCACCTGAGATGGCTGCACATGAGATGTATGTGCCCGAGATGGCTGCACCTGTGATGTCTGCACCTGAGATGGCTGCACCTGAGATGTTCGTGCCCGAGATGGCTGCACCTGAGATGTTTGTGCCCGAGATGGCTGCACCTGTGATGTCTGCACCTGAGATGGCTGCACCTAAGATGTTTGTGCCCGAGATGGCTGCACCTGTGATGTCTGCACCTGAGGTGGCTGCGTCTGAGATGTCTGTGCCCGAGATGGCTGCACCTGTGATAGCTGCACCTGTGATGGCTGCACCTGTGATGTCTGCACCTGTGATGGCTGCACCTGTGATGGCTGCACCTGAGATAGCTGTCTGCAGGTGCAGACATCTCAGGAGCAGCCACCTCGGGCACAGACATCTCGGGCGCAGCCATCACAGGTGCAGCCATATCAGGTGCAGCCATCACAGGTGCAGCCATCACAGGTGCAGCCATCTCAGGTGCAGACATCACAGGTGCAGCCATCTCAGGTGCAGCCATCTCAGGTGCAGACATCTCAGGTGCAGCCATCTCAGGTGCAGACATCTCAGGTGCAGACATCACAGGTGCAGACATCACAGGTGCAGACACCTCAGGTGCAGCCATAACAAGTGCAGCCATCACAGGTGCAGACATCACAGGTGCACCTGAGATGTTTGTGCCCGAGATGGCTGCACCTGTGATGTTTGCACCTGAGATGTCTGCACCTGAGATGGCTGCACCTGAGATGTTTGTGCCCGAGATGGCTGCACCTGTGATGTCTGCACCTGAGATGGCTGCACCTGTGATAGCTGCACCTGTGATGGCTGCACCTGTGATGTCTGCACCTGTGATGGCTACACCTGAGATAGCTGTCTGCAGGTGCAGACATCTGAGGAGCAGTCATCTCGGGCACAGACATCTCGGGTGCAGCCATCACAGGTGCAGCCATCTCAGGGGCAGCCATCACAGGTGCAGCCATCACAGGTGCAGCCATCTCAGGTGCAGACATCACAGGTGCAGCCATCTCAGGTGCAGCCATCACAGGTGCAGCCATCTCAGGTGCAGCCATCTCAGGTGCAGACATCACAGGTGCAGCCATCTCAGGTGCAGACATCACAGGTGCAGACAATACAGGTGCAGCCATCACAGGTGCAGACATCACAGGTGCAGCCATCTCGGGCACAAACATCTCAGGTGCAGCCATCTCAGGTGCAGCCATCACAGGTGCAGACACCTCAGGCGCAGCCATCACAGGTGCAGCCATCTCGGGCACAGACATCACAGGTGCAGACATCTCAGGTGCAGACATCACAGGTGCAGACATCTCAGGTGCAGCCATCACAGGTGCAGCCATCTCAGGTGCAAACATCTCAGGTGCAAATATCACAGGTGCAGAAATCTAAGGTGCAGCCATCTCAAGTTCAGCTATTACAGGTGTAGCCATCTCTGGCACAGACATCTCAGACGCAGCCATCTCAGGTGCAGACATCACAGGTGCAGCCATCTCGGGCACAAACATCTCAGGTGCAGCCATCTCGGGCACAAACATCTCAGGTGCAGCCATCTCAGGTGCAGACATCTCAGGTGCAAACATCACAGGTGCAGAAATCTAAGGTGCAGCCATCTCAAGTTCAGCTATTACAGGTGTAGCCATCTCGGGCACAGACATCACAGGTGCAGACATCACAAGTGCAGCCATCTCGGGCACAAACATCTCAGGTGCAGCCATCTCAGGTGCAGCCATCACAGGTGCAGACACCTCAGGTGCAGCCATCACAGGTGCAGCCATCACAGGTGTAGCCATCACAGGTGCAGCCATCTCAGGTGCAGACATCACAGGTGCATCTGAGATGTTTGTGCCCGAGATGGCTGCACCTGTGATGTTTGCATCTGAGATGGCTGGACCTGAGATGTTTGTGCCCAAGATGGCTGCACCTGAGATGTTTGTGCCCGAGATGGCTGCACCTGTGATGGCTGCACCTGAGATGTTTGTGCCCGAGATGGCTGCACCTGTGATGTCTGCATCTGAGATGGCTGCACCTGAGATGGCTGCACCTGAGATGGCTGCACCTGAGATGTTTGTGCCCGAGATGGCTGCACCTGTGATGTCTGCACCTGAGATGGCTGCACCTGAGGTGGCTGCGTCTGAGATGTCTGTGCCCGAGATGGCTGCACCTGTGATAGCTGCACCTGAGATGGCTGCACCTGAGATGTTTGTGCCCGAGATGGCTGTACCTGTGATGTCTGCACCTGAGATGGCTGCACCTGAGATGTTTGTGCCCGAGATGGCTGCACCTGTGACGTCTGCACCTGAGATGGCTGCACCTGAGGTGGCTGAGTCTGAGATGTCTGTGCCCGAGATGGCTGCACCTGTGATAGCTGCACCTGTGATGTCTGCACCTGTGATGTCTGCACCTGTGAGGGCTGCACCTGAGATGTTTGTGCCCGAGATGGCTGCACCTGTGATGTCTGCACCTGAGATGGCTGCACCTGAGAGGGCTGCACCTGAGATGGCTGCACCTGAGATGGCTGCACATGTGATGGCTGCGCCCGAGATGTCTGTGCCCGAGATGGCTGCTCCTGAGATGTCTGCACCTGCAGACAGCTATCTCAGGTGCAGCCATCACAGGTGCAGACATCACAGGTGCAGCCATCACAGGTGCAGCTATGACAGGTGCAGCCATCTCGGGCACAGACATCTCAGACGCAGCCACCTCAGGTGTAGCCATCTCAGGTGCAGACATCACATGTGTAGCCATCTCGGGCACAAACATCTCAGGTGAATCCATCTCGGGCACAAACATCTCAGGTGCAGACATCACAGGTGCAGCCATCTCGGGCACAAACATCTCAGGTGCAGCCATCTCAGGTGCAGCCATCTCAGGTGCAGACATCACAGGTGCAGCCATCTCGGGCACAAACATCTCAGGTGCAGCCATCACAGGTGCAGACACCTCAGGAGCAGCCATAACAAGTGCAGCCATCACAGGTGCAGACATCACAGGTGCACCTGAGATGTTTGTGCCCGAGATGGCTGCACCTGTGATGTTTGCACCAGAGATGTCTGCACCTGAGATGGCTGCACCTGAGATGTTTGTGCCCGAGATGGCTGCACCTGTGATGTCTGCACCTGAGATGGCTGCACCTGAGATGTTTGTGCCCGAGATGGCTGCACATGAGATGTTTGTGCCCGAGATGGCTGCACCTGTGATGTCTGCACCTGAGATGGCAGCACCTGAGGTGGCTGTGTCTGAGATGTCTGTGCCCGAGATGGCTGCACCTGTGATAGCTGCACCTGTGATGGCTGCACCTGTGATGTCTGCACCTGTGATGGCTGCACCTGAGATAGCTGTCTGCTGGTGCAGACATCTCAGGAGCAGCCATCTCGGGCACAGACATCTCGGGTGCAGCCATCACAGGTGCAGCCATCTCAGGTGCAGCCATCACAGGTGCAGCCATCTCAGGTGCAGACATCACAGGTGCAGCCATCTCAGGTGCAGCCATCACAGGTGCAGCCATCTCAGGTGCAGCCATCTCAGGTGCAGACATCTCAGGTGCAGACATCACAGGTGCAGCCATCTCAGGTGCAGACATCACAGGTGCAGCCATCACAGTTGCAGACATCACAGGTGCAGCCATCTCGGGCACAAACATCTCAGGTGCAGACATCACAGGTGCAGACATCACAGGTGCAGACATCACAGGTGCAGCCATCTCGGGCACAAACATCTCAGGCGCAGCCATCTCAGGTGCAGCCATCACAGGTGCAGCCATCTCAGGTGCAGACATCACAGGTGCAGACATCTCAGGTGCAGCCATCACAGGTGCAGCCATCTCAGGTGCAGCCATCACAGGTGCAGCCATCTCAGGTGCAGCCATCTCGGGCACAAACATCTCAGGTGCAGCCATCTCAGGTGCAACCACCTCAGGTGCAGACATCACAGGTCCAGATGTCTCAGGTGCAGCCATCTGAGGCGCAGCCATCACAGGTGCAGACATCTCAGGTGCAGCCATCTCAGGTGCAGACATCAAAGGTGCAGACATCTCAGGTGCAAACATCACAGGTGCAGAAATCTAAGGCGCAGCCATCTCAAGTTCAGCTATTACAGGTACAGCCATCTCGGGCACAGACATCACAGGTGCAGCCATCTCAGGTGCAGCCATCACAGGTGCAGACACCTCAGGTGCAGCCATCACAGGTGCAGCCATCACAGGTGTAGCCATCACAGGTGCAGCCATCTCGGGCACAAACATCTCAGGTGCAGCCATCTCAGGTGCAGACATCACAGGTGCAGCCATCTCGGGCACAAACATCTCAGGTGCAGCCATCACAGGTGCAGAAATCTAAGGTGCAGCCATCTCAAGTTCAGCTATTACAGGTGTAGCCATCTCGGGCACAGACATCAGAGGTGTAGCCATCTTGGGCACAGACATCTCAGACGCAGCCATCTCAGGTGCAGACATCACAGGTGCAGCCATCTTGGGCACAAACATCTCAGGTGCAGCCATCTCAGGCACAAACATCTCAGGTGCAGCCATCTCAGGTGCAGAAATCTAAGGTGCAGCCATCTCAAGTTCAGCTTTTACAGGTGTAGCCATCTCGGGCACAGACATCACAGGTGCAGACATCACAAGTGCAGCCTTCTCGGGCACAAACATCTCAGGTGCAGCCATCTCAGGTGCAGCCATCACTGGTGCAGACACCTCAGGTGCAGCCATCACAGGTGCAGCCATCACAGGTGTAACCATCACAGGTGCAGCCATCTCAGGTGCAGACATCACAGGTGCACCTGAGATGTTTTTGCCCGAGATGGCTGCACCTGTGATGTTTGCACCTGAGATGGCTGCACCTGAGATGTTTGTGCCCAAGATGGCTGCACCTGAGATGTTTGTGCCCGACATGGCTGCACCTGTGATGGCTGCACCTGAGATGTTTGTGCCCGAGATGGCTGCACCTGTGATGTCTGCATCTGAGATGGCTGCACCTGAGATGGCTGCACCTGAGATGTTTGTGCCCGAGATGGCTGCACCTGTGATGTCTGCACCTGAGATGGCTGCACCTGAGGTGGCTGCGTCTGAGATGTCTGTGCCCGAGATGGCTGCACCTGTGATAGCTGCACCTGTGATGTCTGCACCTGTGATGGCTGCACCTGAGATGTTTGTGCCCGAGATGGCTGCACCTGAGATGGCTGCACCTGAGATGTTTGTGCCCGAGATGGCTGCACCTGTGATGTCTGCACCTGAGTTGGCTGCACCTGAGATGTTTGTGCCCGAGATGGCTGCACCTGTGATGTCTGCACCTGAGATGGCTGCACCTGAGGTGGCTGCGTCTGAGATGTCTGTGCCCGAGATGGCTGCACCTGTGATAGCTGCACCTGTGATGTCTGCACCTGTGATGTCTGCACCTGTGATGGCTGCACCTGAGATAGCTGTCTGCAGGTGCAGACATCTCAGGTGCAGACATCTCGGGCGCAGCCATCACAGGTGCAGCCATCTGAGGTGCAGCTATCTCAGGTGCAGCCATCTCAGGTGCAGCCATCTCAGGTGCAGCCATCACAGGTGCAGACATCTCAGGTGCAGCCATCACAGGTGTAGACATCACAGGTGCAGCCATCTCAGGTGCAGCCATCACAGGTGCAGACATCACAGGTGCAGCCATCTCAGGTGCAGCCATCTCAGGTGCAGACATCACAGATGCAGCCATCTCATGTGCAGCCATCTCAGGTGCAGCCATCACAGGTGCAGACATCACAGGTGCAGACATCACAGGTGCAGACATCTCAGGTGCAGACATTACAGGTGCTGCCATCTCAGGTGCAGACATCTCAGGTGCAGACATTACAGGTGCTGCCATCTCATGTGCAGACATCACAGGTGCAGCCATCTCAGGTGCAGCCATCTCAGGTGCAGCCATCTCAGATGCAGACATCACAGGTGCAGCCATCTCGGGCACAAACATCTCAGGTGCAGACATCTCGGGCGCAGCCATCACAGGTGCAGCCATCTGAGGTGCAGCTATCTCAGGTGCAGCCATCTCAGGTGCAGCCTTCTCAGGTGCAGCCATCACAGGTGCAGACATCTCAGGTGCAGCCATCACAGGTGTAGACATCACAGGTGCAGCCATCTCAGGTGCAGCCATCACAGGTGCAGACATCACAGGTGCAGCCATCTCAGGTGCAGACATCACAGATGCAGCCATCTCAGGTGCAGCCATCACAGGTGCAGACATCACAAGTGCAGACATCACAGGTGCAGACATCTCAGGTGCCGACATTACAGGTGCAGACATTGCAGGTGCTGCCATCTCAGGTGCAGACATCACAGGTGCAGAAATCTAAGGTGCAGCCATCTCAAGTTCAGCTATTACAGGTGCAGCCATCTCGGGCACAGACATCACAGGTGCAGCCATCACAGGTGCAGACATCACAGGTGCAGCCATCACAGGTGCAGACATCACAGGTGCAGACATCACAGGTGCAGACATCACAGGTGCAGCCATCTCGGGCACAAACATCTCAGGTGCAGCCATCTCAGGTGCAGACGTCTCAGGTGCAGCCATCACAGGTGCAGCCATCTCAGGTGCAGCCATCACAGGTGCAGACGTCTCAGGTGCAGCCATCACAGGTGCAGCCATCTCAGGTGCAGCCATCACAGGTGCAGACGTCTCAGGTGCAGCCATCACAGGTGCAGCCATGAGAATGCTCTGGGGAGATGTAAGGGCAGTGGTGTAACCTAAGGATGCTCCAGGCGGCACTGCTGCATAGATTCTGGCTGCAGAGGCTAGCAGAGAAAAGCTCAGAGGGCCAGACCAAATGACTCCGCGGTCCTTATACAGCCCCCGGGCCTGAGGTTCCCCCAT
The DNA here is from genome assembly GCA_031769625.1 of Taudactylus pleione. Lineage (NCBI taxonomy): Eukaryota > Metazoa > Chordata > Amphibia > Anura > Myobatrachidae > Taudactylus > Taudactylus pleione. Next base: position 54,479 of record JAUIMM010001044.1, on the reverse strand, counting down.
CCCTGCTTTAGTACTAATGATTCTATTGAGATGCGAAAATGGTCTTTATGAAACTAAGAAAAACAAATTAGAGTTAATCATCGATGGTCACCTTCAATTGTACCAATGGTGGTTAACCTCGATGGTATGAACCATCGATGATTTTGCCCCACCAATAGTCATCCCTGCTCTATAAGTCACGGGCCAATCAGAGGTGAGGTAGGGCTTCGCGGGTTTCGTTGGGTAGCGCAGCTAGGCTCCTTGTCTCGGCGCCAGGCCGAAACAAACAACAACAAAAAAAATGACCAGACTCTGTGCCATTGACGGTGAAGAGACATTGGATCTCCACTATCGATGGCAAAACCATCGATCATTGTCGGTTAACCAACGATGATTGATAAAATCGATGGCGTCGGCCATCCCTACAACAAACGAGTAAGTGGTCTACATCCTGAAATCAACCCAGCAACCATCCATTGCCTCCCAGATACCTAAAACAAGACCCCAAGCAAACCTTTAGGGAAAATTGTGCAGAGGACATTGTGACCCAGATTGTCAATTTCTGAGTTTTTCCCTATTTTGTCCCTTTATGTGCAGAGAAACATTATGAAGACTGACTGGTCTGACCTGTTTGCTAAACTAACATTATTGTCATTAAATATTTATTTGTAGGGTGCCACAATACTTTGCAACGTTGGACAGTAGGGAAGACGGAGCGTGTATAGAACGTGACACAAGGACATATACAGTAGATGAGTAAGAGCAGGAGGGAGATAGGGCCTGATTCAGAGCCGCTCGTAAGCGGCCGCTCGTTCGCTCCGAGCGATGTTTGCCCAACTGCGCATGCGTACGGATCGTAATACGCATGCGCGAACCAGTCAGTGCGGCCGAAAATCGTTTGTTCGCTAAATAGCGAATGCCTGCTAATATGAGTGACAGGAGGAGGCGTATGTGGGTGGTAACAGGGGAAGGTGCTTGAAAACAGGGAGTGGAGATCAGAACGCAGGCGTGCTTAAAGGTCAAAACGGCCGTTTTATGGGTGTGCATAATTAATACAGCAGCGTCACTGACCACGTCACTGGGTTATTTTATAGTCAGAACTGCCCGCAAATTTGTGGTAGCAAAAACCAACCCCAAGAATAGCGAGCAGTTCATACGCTGGTCGATGTACTCGATTAATCTAATAAATAGCGGACATGACGTAGGATGCGAGCGGCCAGGGGGCGTATTTGTCCCAAAAACAACCGCAAGTTTGGTTCGCTCGTTTAGACATAGAGGCGTGAACAGACCGCAAACAGCGAACGGATCATTTGAATAGCCACCCCTATTTTCTGGACGAGCGAGCGCTAATTGCGTCCGGCTCTGAATCAGGCCCATAGTCACGGCCATGCTCACAAGAGCTTACACTTTATCTTTATCACACCATCGGCCATAGGCCGCCCTCAGCTTTCTTACCCATGTCACCAATATCTTCACCATCAACCACCCGCCGGCAGGACCTGGTCTTTCTCTGCTCTACACCACTTACCTGTGCTCAGGAGAACTGCCCAGCCGAGACCCCCTGCAGCAATGCCATCACCCTTCCTTCCCCTCCTTGTACACAATGATCTGCTTCTGACTTTCCAATGGATTCACTTGTGTACTGAGGACCCTCCTGCTTAGAATTCTTATTATTCTATTTTGTTCTTGATATTTCTTCAGTGTATAAAACACTAATAATAAGGTGAGTGGAGACACTTATACGCCTGTAGCCGGGACATGATAGTAAAATGCTCCTGTCACAGTCAGTCAGCGACTGAGCTGCAGAACGGCCCCTGATTGGCTGAGCATCTGTAGATCTGCGTTACCCCATTATATATTCATAGAGCTGCTGTGTCTGCTTGCATTAGCCAGAGCTGGAGCTCACAATGGGCAGCGCACGTCTTCATAGATCGAACGTGTACAGAATCTATAGGGGAACGCACACGTATCCTCTTCAATCACTGAAATCAATGGCCGAGCTTTCATTAAGCAGTGCTGTACGGTGTGAAAGTGTTACTGACATCTTGCTAATAAGTAAGAGGCTCGGTGTTAATTGGGGAAGTCACCCTGATAGGGACGAACTGGAGAATGGGGCATATGGGGACGGACTGGAGAATGGGGCATATCGGGACGGACTGGAGAATGGAGCATATGGGGACGGACTGGGGAATGGAGCATATGGGGACGGACTGGGGAATGGAGCATATGGGGACGGACTGGAGAATGGGGCATACGGGGACGGACTGGAGAATGGAGCATATGGGGACGGACTGGGGAATGGAGCATATGGGGACGGACTGGGGAATGGAGCATATGGGGACGGACTGGGGAATGGAGCATATGGGGAAGGACTGGAGAATGGAGCATATGGGGACGGACTGGGGAATGGAGCATATGGGGACGGACTGGGGAATGGAGCATATGGGGACGGACTGGGGAATGGAGCATATGGGGACGGACTGGGGAATGGAGCATATGGGGACGGACTGGGGAATGGAGCATATGGGGACGGACTGGGGAATGGAGCATATGGGGACGGACTGGGGAATGGAGCATACGGGGGCGGACTGGGGAATGGAGAATACGGGGACGGACTGGAGAATGGCGCATACGGGGACGGACTGGGGAATGGAGCATACGTGGACGGACTGGGGAATGGAGCATACGGGGATTGACTGGGGAATGGAGCATACGGGGACGGACTGGGGAATGGAGCATATGGGGACGGACTGGGGAATGGAGCATACGGGGACGGACTGGGGAATGGAGCATACGGGGACGGACTGAGGAATGGAGCATATGGGGACGGACTGGAGAATGGAGCATATGGGGACGGACTGGAGAATGGAGCATACAGGGACGGACTGGAGAATGGAGCATAAGGGGACAGACTGGAGAATGGAGCATATGGGGACGGACTGGAGAATGGAGCATACGGGGACGGACTGGAGGATTCTATTATCAAATGCTCTAAAAATCAGATGTTTTTATACTAAAATGACACTTTACCTTATCGGAGGAACCTGGAGGCTATTCGATGGCGGTGTGGTTAATGCTGGTGCTGCTGCCTTCTCTGTAAAAACAAATGATATAATATATCTGAGTACTACACAAAACATGATCACGGTTATTACTCTTATATGTACTATGGGGGTAGAAATGCATAAGACAGTTGTCATATTATGTGAGTAATTCCCTATACCATGCTGCACCATAATATGTACCCCAATATGGTCCTTATTCAGAGACCTATGCTATTCCGGTATTTACTCAGTTGTCCGATTATCGGTAAACTGCGCTTTCGTCTACGTCGCACTGCGCATGCGTCAGAATACGTTACTGCAGGCGTGTTGCGACAGATTTCAGAGCATGTCGCAGCCTGCGCCTGTGAAAGTCCGCAGATGGCTCCGCCGCTGCTGAGAGACACCGCGCTGGCTGGGCCAGGCATACGATGCTTACTGTGATTGTTGCTGCCACAGCACCTGCCCTTCTGGGAGAAGTGTCGGCTCTCTCAGGAATCTGGGAATTCCCTATCCTACATTGGGAATGTCGACAACTATGAATTTGAGGAGTATAAGGAGTATATTTACTAAAGGCCAAGCTTAATCGATTGAAAATCAATCAACATTGATGTTTGTGTTTCTGGCGCTAAATCCAACATTTACTAACAGACAATGGCCCTGATTCAGAGCTGGACGCTCTGACCAGAGTGCTCGCTCTGAATCAGGGCCCACCTCCATTAATATGGAGCGTCCTCCTGGACGCTCGTATAGCTGTGGGTCACCACCCACAGCATATACGAGCATGCAGGATGATGGTCGCGATGGTCTTGACCATCGCGACCATCGAAACTGTGAGCAACAGCCTGCGGTTGAGTTTTTCAACCGCAAGGCCAGGAGTGATTTTGGCTCTATCAGAGCCAAAATCACTCCCACTGACATCACTAGTCTGGCCCCACTGACTAGTGATGTCAGTGGGGCCAGCTTCAGACGGTAGGCGTTCCCTTGGGAACACCTCCGTCTGGCAGGCACGCCCCCGGCACGCCCCCCAAAAGGGGCGTGCTGTCAGTCAACATCGACAGCACGCCCCCTTTGATGAGACACTCCGAGCGAAGGAAAGTCCTTCGCTAAGCGCGCCTCGCGCATGCGCACAACGGAGCTCCCTCCATCGTGCGCATGCGCAGTGCAGACCATCGACCCACTTGCGAGCGGACAGCCGCTCGCGAGTGGGTCTGAATGAGGGCCAATGTTTTATTTGGTCCTTTTAAGTATGTGTAAAGGAATGGGTATGAAGTCTCGGCGGCTGAATAGCGTCGGCAGCCCGAAGGCAGCCCGAAGTACCCTGTCCCTACCCTCTCCCACCCTAAGTCTCCCTTAGTGGTGCCTAACCCTAACCTCCCCCCTAGTGCCTAACCGTAGCCTCCCCCATGGGTGCCTAACCGTAGTCTCCCCCCCTAGTGCCTATCCCTAACCTCCCCCCCTAGTGCCTAACCCTAACCTCCCCTCCTAGTGCCTAACCCTAACCTTCCCCCCTAGTGCCTAACCCTAACCTCCCCTCCTAGTGCCTAACCCTAACCTTCCCCCCTAGTGCCTAACCCTAACCTCCCCCCCTAGTGCCTAGCCCTAACCTCCCCCCTAGTAACTAACCCTAAGCTTCCCCCCTAGTGCCTAACCCTAACCTCCCCCCCTAGTGCCTAACCGTAGCCTCCCCCCATGGGTGCCTAACCCTAACCCTCCCTTACCACACCCTAAACCTAACCCTCCCAGGACGCACTTCACCACCGCAAAGCACAAAATACGTCCCATTAAGAATGTAGGATGTGATCTGATCTCCACCGTCTCAGAGTTGGAGCACAATACGCTGTCCTGTGAGAGGGACGCTCCACCCTACAACTCCTTCCCTAAGACCTTAGCAGGCGTTGCTGGACCTGTGGAATCAGTTGGATCCTCCAGACCTCAAGTTATTCTAAATTTATGTTTAACTTCTGGAATTCCATTTAAAACTGAATTTTGAGCTTTGTGCAGTATTAGTTATTAGTAATTATCACAAGTACTAAATCCCCTCTCTTCCCAATGATAGTTATTTGTTGGGGGTCTCTCTCTCGGAACACCAGTCATTCTATTTATCGGGGTCCCACACATAGCTGGGGTCTCTGTCATTGCCATTGTGGCTCTATGATGGGTGGGGAACCTTTTTTAGGCCGAGGGCCATTTTGATATATATATAACATTATTTACGGGCTCGGTGCAGGTCACGCTCCCTCTATGTGACATTACGCGGGGCGGGGCCAGGATCGCCGGTGTTTACAGCAATGCCCGGAGCATCCTGAGGATGCTCCAGGGAGCTGTAAGGGCAGCGGTGTGACCGTCTGAAGTGTCCCAGGCACTGCTGCATAGATTCTGGCTGCAGGATGCCATTCTAGGAACCCTACTATCCAGATGAGACTAACAGAAAAGAGCTCAGAGGGCCAGACCAAATTATTTCAGGGGCCTAAGGTTCCCCATCCCCGCTCTCAGGTTTTCACTAAGAGACTCTGCGTCAGATAGATACAGCGCCATGGGTGAAGGCCAGTGGTCTGGCTCATGTTTTGGGATCCTGCTAAACGCAGTGTATTGAGGGGGCCCCCGAAGTACTATTATAAACAGATTTAGGAAAACTAATGTAGAAAATAGGAAACCCCTTGGAGAATGACGGCAGGGGTGCCAGTGCGTGCCAACGTGTTCCAATTCCTGATCTACAAGGAGCGGCTCTATAGCAACACAGAAGATACTGAGATTTGGGTCTCTGAGGCCTGCGCACGGATGGCTGAGCACATATATAGTGACACAAGTCAGCGCTGCCCGCAGAGCCGGGAATTAAGGAAGCACAAATTCTGAATCTCTGGCTGGGGACACCATAAACCCAAGTGTCATTTCTCTGAGGCTTCCAATGATCCCTTCTCCCTGCGGGCAGCGTATCTGTGTGATTTCACGGGTAACTGCTCCAGAAATGACCCCCCCCCCTCTCCCCATCCCCTTCTCTCTGCCACCGTTAGGTACACACATAAGCTGCAGGGGGAACGCAGGCTCTGTCTGTGCTCTGCACCTATGAATGAAATCTATACATTCCCTCTTAGAACAGTTTCCACGTACAGAGATGTAACATAATCCTGAGAGATGGCCCAATATATTGCACCGAGTGTAATCACTACGTTATATGGTGGAGGTACAAAGGCGTTCCACCTCAGCAGTATAAACAATGTATAGCTGTACTTATCTCTGGGAATTACTGCTCAGCTCCTAATTGAGTCGGCAAATAAACAAGCTTACTATATGTGTGTAGCGCAATGTTACAGCGGCGCATTAGTACACCTGCTGCATTATGTACTGAGCCTTGGAGAGAGATAAAGTGCCAACCAATCAGCTCCTAACTGTCACTTTACAGGCTAATGGCAGTTAGGAACTGATTGGTTGGTATTTTATCTCCATCCACTTTACCTCTCTCCAAGGCTTAGTACCATAGGGCCTGATTCACTACAGAACGCAACTGGGAATGCAATAGCGATTATGCACGCAGTTCAACTGCGATCGCTATGCCACCGCAGCACTACGCAAGGACGCCCACTTTACCTTACACACATCCGTAATGTTTAGCAGGACTGCAAAACCATTGGTACAATCGAGTACCATCGCAGCCTGACGCACACTGGCACAAGCTCTGACCTTACTCAGGAATTGCTAACTTCCATGCACGCTATGAGACTGTAGGTTGCGTAGGGCATTGCAGTGGATAAATTATGCACGCCCCTGCAACGCCGTTGAAATGCACTAGTGCGCCTGCGTTGCGCCAACCAACCCCCCGTCACCACCCACAAACAGCACTTCCTGTCAATCACACTGTGATGGGTCTGCGTAGTCACTGCGATCACCGTCCCGATCGCAGTGGCTAGTTCACGCATGCGCTCTGCGCAGAACGTGTCAATCGGCCCATTGCGTGCGTATTAGCAACTGCGCTTCTTGCTGAATTAGGCCCATAGACCCCTATATATATTCTTGGACGATATTCTGTCATCTGACAGGTAGCTAAAAACAACCATATGTAAAATAAGTTTTGTAAACTTCTCTCTCTCTCTCTCTCTCTCTCTCTCTCCCCCCTCTCTCTCCCCCCCTCTCTCTCCCCCTCTCTCTTCCTCCCTCTCTCTCTCCCTCTCTCTCCCTCCCCCCTCTCTCTCCCTCCCCCTCTCTCCCTCCCTCTCTTTCCCTCTTCCTCCCTCTCTCTCCTTCCACCCTCTCTCCCTCCCCCTCCCTCCCCCTTCTCTCTCTCTCTCCCTCTCTCTCTCCCTCCCCTCTCTCTCCCTCCCTCTCTCTCTCTCTCCCTCTTCCTCCCTCTCTCTCTCCCTCTTCCTCCCTCTCTCTCCCTCCCTCTCTCCCTCCCCCTCTCTCTCTCCCTCTATCTCTCTCCCTCTCTCTCTCCCTCCCCCTCTCTCTCCCTCTCTCGCCCTCTCCCTGTTCATCCCTCTCTCTCTAACTCTCCCTCCCTCTATCTCTCTCCCTCCCCCTCTCTCTCCCTCTCTCCTCCCTCTCCCTGTTCCTCCCTCTCTCTCTAACTCTCCCTCCCTCTCTCTCTCTCCCTCCCTCTCTCCCCCCCCCTCTCTCTCGCCCTCTCCCTGTTCCTCCCTCTCTCTCCCTCCCTCCCTCTCTCGCCCTCTCCCTGTTCCTCCCTCTCTCTCCCTCTCTCTCTAACTCTCCCTCCCTCTCTCTCTCTCCCTCTCTCTCTCTCCCCCCCCTCTCTCTCTCTATATATATTATAATTGTTAACTGGCGACATTTTCAAGGAACATGCAGGAGACATTTTTGCTGATGTTTTTGGCGGTATGATACTAAGGAAACTACAATTTCAGTTCTGTTTTTGTCAAAAACATATTAAATTGTTATCACCCCTAACCTCCCCAGGAGACGAGCAACACCCCACGCCCTTCCCTAAGTCCCTCAGTCTCCCTTACATTTCAGTGTTACCTGGTCCTTGTAAGAACTGTAATTATTATACTTTGGGCTCTAGACCTCAGCTCATTGTCTACATTATAGCCGTAGAGTCGCTGACTACGCTCTGCCGCAGCACAGCTGATGTGACAACTGGACAGATGACAATGTAGCTGACAGCACGGCAAGCACATGGATGCTATAGCTACAGGATAGTGGAGGGTAATATGCCGTCCTTTTGAGAGCTAAGAGGGTTTACATGCGGCCCATGAACTGTATCAGGTTACCCATCACCGGACTAGATGCCAGCACACAGGATGCCCAGCTGGGCCCATAGGAAGCTGCGGGTGATATCAGAATGGGATGAGGATGAGGGACGTTTACTGTAGGTCTTATGGAGCATTTGCCAGGATGTAGAAGGTGAGAAATACCAGATACATGGGAGACGAGATTTCAGCTATAGGACAGACATGGTTGTGGTCACTTTGTGCTATCCGGTTATCACAACACATTGATCTGGAAAGATGATACACATAGAGTAACCACTGCTGCTGTTAGACCAACCGAGAGGGTGATTGTGACTGACGGCGTTTCTATAACCCGCTCAGGGGGCGCAGAGCGGGTAACTGGAAGCTGCGTTATTCCACCTTCAGACGACTGACGTTATTGACTCCTGTACTGGGAGACTATGGGCCTGATTCTAAATTGATTTGCGCAGTTGTGGATATGTGAAGATATGGTAACGCAGCAGTGGCCGGGACATGTACTAAGACGCCCACCTGAGCCATCGCAGCTGTCCGCTACCGCACACACGTATGCTGCACCTGACGCAGATCAGGCAAACATCGACTTCCCGAGTCTATGGTCACTTAGCAATGGTCGAGATGCGCCTAACTCCCCGTTGCCTCCCCTAAAAGCACCCTGACTGTCAATCACACTGTGAATAAAGAATCGCAGCGTGTGACTACGGTAATGTACATTGAAGCATGCGCAGGAGCAAAACATTGCTCCTTTCGCGAAAACATCGGCATAACATACATCTGTGAATCAGACCATATATTAGGTCTCTGGTTACAACTGTATACAAAACTAAACCGTGTCATAAACTCATAACGCAGGGTCTCGAAAATAATCCACTCAGACTGATGTTACAAAGACATAGCTGAAACACACAGATGAAGGCTATAGGGGAAAGGCCACGAATGAAGTAAATGTTGGATGTTATATGGTGTATAATAATGCAGATCTAGATCACATGCAGAATGTAGAGGTTGCTCTGCTTACAGATGGCCCGTATGTGGCGCTGTGAATGTGGCGGCTGCTCAGCTTACAGATGGCCCGTATGTGGCGCTGTGAAAGTGGCGGCTCATCTTACAGGTGGCCCGTATGTGGTGCTGTGAATGTGGCGGCTCATCTTACAGGTGGCCCGTATGTGGTGCTGTGAATGTAGAGGCTGCTCAGCTTACAGGTGGCCCGTATGTGGTGCTGTGAATGTAGAGGCTGCTTAGATTACAGGAGGCCCGTATGTGGTGCTGTGAATGTAGAGGCTGCTTAGATTACAGGTGGCCCGTATGTGGCGCTGTGAATGTAGAGGCTGCTTAGATTACAGGTGGCCCGTATGTGGCGCTGTGAATGTAGAGGCTGCTCACCTTACAGGTGGCCCGTATGTGGCGCTGTGAATGTAGAGGCTGCTCAGCTTACAGGTGGCCCGTATGTGGCGCTGTGAATGTGGCGGCTGCTCAGCTTACAGGTGGCCCGTATGTGGTGCTGTGAATGTAGAGGCTGCTTAGATTACAGGTGACCCGTATGTGGCGCTGTGAATGTGGCGGCTGCTCAGCATACTGGTGGCCCGTATGTGGCGCTGTGAATGTAGAGGCTGCTCAGCTTACAGGTGGCCCGTATGTGGCGCTGTGAATGTGGCGGCTGCTCAGATTACAGCTGGCCCGTATGTGGCGCTGTGAATGTGGCGGCTGCTCAGCTTACAGGTGGCCCGTATGTGGCGCTGTGAATGTGTCGGCTGCTCAGCTTACAGGTGGCCCGTATGTGGGGCTGTGAATGTGGCGGCTGCTCAGCTTACAGGTGGCCCGTATGTGGCGCTGTGAATGTGGCGGCTGCTCAGCTTACAGGTGGCCCGTATGTGGCGCTGTGAATGTGGTGGCTGCTCAGCTTACAGGTGGCCCGTATGTGGCGCTGTGAATGTGGCGGCTGCTTAGATTACAGGTGACCCGTATGTGGCGCTGTGAATGTGGCGGCTGCTCAGCTTACAGGTGGCCCGTATGTGGCGCTGTGAATGTAGAGGCTGCTCAGCTTACAGGTGGCCCGTATGTGGCGCTGTGAATGTAGAGGCTGCCTAGATTACAGGTGGCCCGTATGTGGCGCTGTGAATGTGGTGGCTGCTCAGCTTACAGGTGGCCCGTATGTGGCGCTGTGAATGTGGCGGCTGCTTAGATTACAGGTGGCCCGTATGTGGCGCTGTGAATGTAGAGGCTGCTCAGCTTACAGGTGGCCCGTATGTGGCGCTGTGAATGTGGCGGCTGCTCAGATTACAGGTGGCCCGTATGTGGCGCTGTGAATGTGGCGGCTGCTCAGTTTACAGGTGGCCCGTATGTGGCCCTGTGAATGTGGCGGCTGCTTAGATTACAGGTGGCCCGTATGTGGCGCTGTGAATGTAGAGGCTGCTCAGCTTACAGGTGGCCCGTATGTGGCGCTGTGAATGTAGAGGCTGCTCAGCTTACATGTGGCCCGTATGTGGCGCTGTGAATGTGGAGGCTGCTCAGCTTACAGGTGGCCCGTATGTGGCGCTGTGAATGTGGCGGCTGCTTAGATTACAGGTGGCCCGTATGTGGCGCTGTGAATGTGGCGGCTTGTTAGGCCCTTTTTTTAATTCTCTGTCCACAAATTGTGAGATGCAGGGGCACAGAAAGATTTCACATGCAGATCATCAGATTGGGAACATTCTCCTGATTCGGCCGGGAGTCTTCCGAAAATTGCACCCTTGGAATATTAGGGAAGTCTCCTGGCCAATACCACCAGCCCCCCCCACGATTTTCAGACAGACCCTTGCACCAATCATCTTCTGTCACTTTACTGATTGGTTGGTACGTTATCTCCAAGCTTTGATACATCTCCCCCTATGTAACTGATCATCATCTGACTGCGCTGACTGTGCTCCGTGTAGGCCGACTATGCCCCCGAGTGCTGAAAGCGGAATCTTTCAGATTTGGCCACAGACATGTATGACCTAAGGATGCCCTCGAACCATCAATCGATATAATTGAGATTTTGCTGCCAATATCTGAGGGTTTTGCCATCGATGGCGGAGGTCCGATGTGTATACGGCAGAGTTTCACACTAGCAAGTATTCCTTAGCTGGTCCTAACACACTACAGGACACGCCACCTGCTTCGATTGGCTCCTCCGCGGTCACATGTCCCTGCTTCTTAATCAAAGGATCAAACCATAGATGGTTTTCTGCAGATGCATACACTCCAACATGACTTCCACCCGCTACACAATGCTCTACTCCTGGACTTCCCACCTAATTGATGATTGCAGCCACCTGTGTTGAACTAGTTAATAGATGAGACAGATGCTTCACCACAGGTGGCTGCAATCATCAATTAAGAAGGAAGTCCAGGAGCAGAGCAATCTGTACCGGGTGGAAGAGGTCATGTTGGAGGGTCTGCAAATGGTGTCCTGCCATCGATAGTAAACCTTTTGATGGATAAACTTAGGACCTCATTCATAGGCGGTCGCACGGAGCGATTTGTTGTATCGAGCGATGTTTTTTTCAACTGCGCATGCGTGTACATGGCAGTGCGCGTGCGCAAGCCTGTCTTCCCGACCGCAATCCTCTTGCTCGCTAGTCACTACGAGGTTGTAGCTGTGATTGACATTTCGTGCCGTTTGTGGGTGGTTACAGGGGAAGGTGCTTGTGAAGGGTGGTGTGGTGCTGCGCACGCAGGCGTGGTTGACCTTAAAAAGGGCGTGCATATATTACTGAGCGAGTCATCACACACGTCATCTTGTTGCAATAACGACGCTACTGCTCGCAGATCTAAGGGTAGCCCAGGGTCTACCTTAAGCATTGTGAGTGCTGGCGATGGTTTCTGCCTTAACCGATGTTTGTAGGCAATTAACAATGTAACAGGTGTTAATCGTGCTGATGTAGGTTGCCGACTGTGACCGACTCTGAATTAGGCCATAGAGATAGGAGGTGTGCTTTCATTGTTGTGGGTGTTTCGGCGCTTACGATGTGCGTTGCGACTGAGCGCTCGTTTTGCATATTCTCCATCACTTTGGGTGCGACCTATCGCTCCCGTGCGACCGCCTCTGAATGAGGTCCTTAGTGTGGCCACATCATCTGACAGAATAGGAAGTATTGGTCCATGTGTTGGGGTGGGGGTAACACCGTGTCTCAGCCCCCGCCGTCCACTCATCTGGTTGGCCCGTGGGGTCAGTAATAGAAGGGCTTCTGCACAGAGGGCCTGATTCAGACCAGCTCGCAAATGCTATGCGCTCGCAAGCGGGTCGATGGTGGGGCATTGCGCACGTGCGGCGTAAGCCCCGGAGCGAGTGAGCAATTCACTCGCTCCGGGGCTCGCTACAAACAGGGCGGCTGTCGATGTTGATCGACAGCTCGCCCCGTTTTGTAGGCGGGGAGGGGGGGTGGCTGAACAAACGGAGGCGTTCCCGAAGGAACGCTTGCTGTTTGTGGGCAGCCCTACTGACATCACACGTGATGTCAGTAGTGAGCTTCCGGCTCTGTTAGAGCCGGAAGCTCACTGCAGCTTGCGGGAACCGAGACCCTACCACAAGGGTCTCGTCGCAATCACGTTGGTCGCGACCATCACCTGGCTGCTCGCAAAAGCTGTGGGTGGTCACTCACACCTTAGCGAGCGGCCAGGAGGCTTTTTTTTTTTTTTTAAAAAGCGGCCGTCCTGAATCAGAGCGAGCGCTCGCTTTTTGCGAGCTTCTCTGAATCAGGCCCAGAGTCTCTGACTACAGAGGCGTCCGTGTGCCAGAACTGCCGCTGCTACCTGTGACGTTACGTTTGGTTATTATTATTATTGCTGTAATATATAACTGTTTAAAATCCTACTTTTGGGATTGATTTAGAGAACATATTTATTGTGCTTGTTACGAGAGATGTCGGCTGAGGCTCTTTAGAATAACCCAGCGCAGCTCTGCCACACTCGCTGCAGCAATATTTAAGTCTTTCCTACAAACGCCTTGAGCCCTGTCACATAATGACCTAATTTCACTGAGAATAGCTGGTGCCGTTACTCTTGTTCTGCTGTGTCAGCCTATAACAATGGCCACTCCTGCCAAACCTGCTCCCAGCCTGAATGTGACAGACTTATCAGGGAAGATGGACACATTCTCATCTGACCCGATGGTCTGGTAATAATATGGCGTCTCTCCGCATGCCACGCGCAGGGCACAGAGTGACTCGTGTGTAAGCTTCTTTTCTGTGTTGGTAAATTACAATTAGTGCCAAAATGTCCTAAGGCTTCCCTCATAGGCCCTGATGTACAGACGGGCGTAAGTGCGTTTTTCTGGCGCACATTGCGCTTTTTTTTATATATTGCACAAAAGATTTGCTCCACCCCTTACTGATGATGATGACAATTGTCAGCCAATTCTGATTGGCTGAGCATCGATCCCGCCCAGTGATGCTATTGAACTTTGGGCCTGATTCAGACCCGGTCGCAAGCGCTGAGCGCTTGCAACCGGGTCGATGGTGGCTCAGAGCCATGCGCACGACGTAACCGGCTCCGTCGTGCACATGCGCGAGACCCGGATAGCGACGTGCAATCCGTCACTCCGGGTCTCGCACCAAAGGGGGCGTGCTGTCGATGTTGAGTGACAGCACGCCCCCTTTGGTGGGCGGGCCGGGGGGGGTGGCTGCCCAAACGGAGGCGTTCCCATGAGAACGCCTACCGTTTGGGGCCGGCCCCACTGACATCACAAGTGATGTCAGTGGGAGAGATTCCCGCTGTTAGAGCCGAAATCTCTTTGGGGCTTGCGGCAACGAGACCCTACCACAAGGGTCTCGTCGCAAGCCCGATGGTCGCGATGGTCTTGACCATCGCGACCATCATCATGGCCGCTCGCTATAGCTGTGGGTGGTCACCCACAGCTATGCGAGCGGCCAGGAGTCCGGCCCTGAAAAGTCCGGCTCTGAATCAGGGCCTTTATTAGTACTTTCATTCTGCATTACAATCAGGATTTAGGCCCTGATTCAGACCCACTCGCGAGCGGCTGTCCGCTCGCAAGTGGGTCGATGTTCTGCACTGAGCATGCGCACGACGGAGGGAGCTCCGTCGTGCGCATGCGCCAGACGCGACGAGCGAAGGAAAGTCCTTCGCTCGTTGTGTCTGATCAAAGGGGGCGTGCTGTCGATGTTGATTGACAGCACGCCGCCTTTGGTGGGCGCGCCTCCCTGACGTGGGCGTTCCCTGACGCCTCCCGTCAGAAGCCGGCCCACTGACATCACTAGTGATGTCAGTGGGAGTGATTTTGGCTCTGATAGAGCCAAAATCACTCCGGAGCTTGCGGTTGAAAACCTCAACCGCAGGCTCCGGCTCGCAGTTTCGATGGTCGCGATGGTCACGACCATCAAACTGCACGCTCGTATAGGCTGTGGGTGGTGACCCACAGCTATACGAGCGTCCAGGAGGACGCTCCTTTTTTATGGAGGGCGGCCCTCATTCAGAGCGTGCGCTCTGCTCAGAGCGTACGGCTCTGAATGAGGGCCTTAGTTTTATTATACATGGTAAATGCACAATGGCGTATCTATAATGGGTGCAGGGGAGCCCACATTGCACCCATATATAGGGCCTGATTCAGAGCCGTTCGCTATTTGTGGTCGTTCGTTCAAAAACAAGGGGTGGCTATTCAAATGATCCGTTCGCAAATTGCAGTCTGAACGAGCGAGCAAAACATACGCTCGTTTATTTGATAAAAAACGCCCCCTGGCCGCTCTCACCATACGTCATGTCCGCTATTTATTAGATTAATCGAGTACATCGTACAGCGAATGAACTGCTCGCTATTCTTGTGGTTGGTGTTTTCAACCGCTATTTTGCGAGCAGTTCTGAGTTAAAAAAAACCAAGTGACGTGGTCAATGACGCTGCTGTATTAATTATGCACACCCATAAAACGCCCGTTTTGACCTTTAAGCACGCCTGCGTTCGGATCTTCACTCCCCGTTTTCAAGCACCTTCCCCTGTTACCACCCACATACGCCTCATTCTGTCACTCAAAATAGCAGGCCCTCGCTATATTGCGTACCAACGATTTTCGGCCGCACTGACTGGTTCGCGCATGCGTACTAAAAACCGTACGCATGCGCAGATGTGCGAACATCGCTCGGAACGAGCGTACTGCCGCTAGCGAGTGGCTCTGAATGAGGGCCATAGTTCTACTTACATCTCCGCAGTCTCCAGAGTGCTGCTCAGCAACACCGGCCCGGCCCTGCCGAGCAGCAATAATAATCACAGGGAAAATGGCGGCGCCCATTGTCCCGGCGACTTGCACGTGTGCAGTACAGATGTCCTCGAGAATAAGGTGCGGTGACGTTTTGCCAGAGTCCGTGCGTTTGCGCAGTAAATTCTGGCACCAAGACAGAATCAGGCCCATTACTCACAACGGACAACGCTGCAGGTGCTGAGGATGATCCGAAGACTTATAGTGGAATTGAGTAAACTACTGAGAATAAAGATGGACAATGTGTAAGTTACATAAGGTAATAGCGCAGTTTCAGTCACAGCTTAGTAATGATCGTCAACTGTGCTTCTTCCCTCTGACCCCTAGAGGCGCTGTCCCAAAGGATAATATCTGTGGCTGATTTCTGTCACCACCTGGCCAGTGATGCCGGGTTATAGATGAATAGGGGCAGCAGCTACATTAGTACATTAGGCTTTCTTTGCCTAATGAGTCACTGATACATTTCCCGTGTGTGTGCAGCATTAGCCTAGCGCAGGGCTGAGGGATCGCACACTCCGCCCATTTCCCCCCCCTTCCCCCGTTAATGACGCAGGTCCTGTTTCAGAGAAGCCGATGTTTTCGCAGTTGAGCGATTATCGTTAAACTGCGCACGCATCAAAGTACGTTACCGTAGTCACTTGCTGCGACTTTTCACTCGCAGTGTGATTGACAGGCTGGCAGTGTTTGGGGGACGTAACGGGGAGTGGTGGCAAAAACACAGGCGTGTCGCAACCGTTTTCGGGGCGCGTCTCTTCCTGAATCTGCAGATCCCTACGCAGGAAACATGGCTCCGGCGTCTCACTTCCCACGGGACCCTAGACTTACTTAGGACAGCGACAATGGAAAGATCCGCCACCGATGCTGCGCCTGTCTACGCATATGCTGCGAATTTTTACGCAGATTCTTGAATTTGCAAAGTCGCAGGAAGGCGTCTCCATACATCCCCCGGCGGCTGCAACATGTGAATATTCTCACATATCAATTGCGTACACAGATGTTGCGCACATCTTTGAATGAGGCCCGCAGTGCATTAAATGGCATCATACATGGGCACAGGTCTGTGCAGGCTTGTCCCGTTACCCATCTGGTCATCTGCGTCATTAACCGTTACCAGATGGAGAATGGGACATAATAACTGTACACACCGCCATCCGACCGCACTGGCATAGACAGAAACTGACTTCTTTAGTGTAATCATTCGTGACCTTACCTTCTAAGTGCCCCTAATTCAGGCCCACGGCCCCTACCTCTTTACCTTAATGTCCCTTCCAGGGGAAGAGTCTCTGGGCCTGATTCAGAGCCACTCGTAAGTGGCAGCTCGTTCGCTCCGAGCGATGTTTGCCCAACTGCGCATGCGTACGGATCGTTATACGCATGCGCGAACGAGTCAGTGCGGCCGAAATTCATGTGCTCGCAAAATAGCGAATGCCTGATAATTTGAGTGACAGGATGAGGCGTATGTGGGTGGTAACAGGGGAAGGTGCTTGAAAACGGGGAGTGGAGATCCGAACGCAGGCGTGCTTAAAGGTCAAAACGGGCGTTTTATGGGTGTGCATAATTAATACAGCAGCGTCATTGACCACGTCACTGGGTTATTTTATAGCCAGAACTGCTTGCAAGATTGCGGTAGCAAAAACCGACCACAAGAATAGCGAGCAGTTCATACGCTGTTCGATGTACTCGATTAATCTAATAAATAGCAGACATGACGTAGGATGCGAGCGGACAGGGGGCGTAGTTTCCCAAAAAACGACCGCAAGTTTTGTTCGCTCGTTCAGACCTAGAGGCGTGAACAGACCGCAAACAGCGAACGGTCCATTTGAATAGCCACCCCTATTTTCTGGACGAGCGAGCGCAAATAGCGACCGGCTCTGAATCAGGCCCTCTATTACTGTATGAGTTCATCAATCAACACAGTCTGGCCGACTGTCACTCACACTCTGCCTGCCCAGCTGGAGAATGCCGACCGTCCTAACACGGTGACCTGCTATAGAGGAGAGAATGACAGACAGGTCCTAGTTATGTGCAAACCATTATTATTGTAGGAATATTATTAACCTCAGTAATACACAGACTTTTAGAAATGATGTAATAATGCTAAATAGTGACTTAACTAAGCTCTATTGTAAATTCACCCTGTGATAATACATGGCAGAACGACAGAACACAGGGCCTGATTCAGACCCGGACGCTATGCTGCGCTCGCTCGCATTGAGCGATTTTTCGCAATCTGCGTATGATTCGCAATGCGCGTGCGCGAACCAGTCATTGCGATGGGAAAGTGCTCGCCCGTAGCCCGCAGTTGGGCTGCTATTTTGAGTGACAGATAGCGCCGTTTGTGGGTGGTAACAGGGGAAGGTGCTTGTAAACGGGGGTGTGGATGTGCGAACACAGGCGTGTCCGACCGTCAGAATGGCGTTTAATGGGTGTGCATAATTAGCAAAGTAGCGTCATTACACAGGTGACAGGTTGTATTTTAGCCAGAACTGCTCGCAATGTTGTGGTGGGAAAAGGCTACCACAAGCGCTGCGAGCAGCTCCGATGGCTCTCCATGTTCCCGATTAATCCTACAACTGCCGGAGATGACGTGTGTCGCGAGTGGCAAAGGGGCGTCTTTATACAGGTGCGAGCGCATAGTGCGGCCGCTCGCTATTACTTAGTGGGCGGCTTTACGCGACGCAGTGCGAGCACATGATTTAAATAGCCGGCCCCTTGTAGCCAGCGAGCGCCCGCAAATAGCGTTTCCGGTCTGAATCAGGCCCACAGTGTGATTTGTACTGTACAATGTATATGCGCAAGGGAAGTTTGATCACTTAAAGCGTAGGGCCTCAACGGCAAAGGGGGCCGAGCTGGGCAGCGCGGAGGGCGGAACGGGTCAGGCCTGGTGGCAGGCTCTCTTTAAATTGGTAGTTGAGGCAGCCATTTGTGGGCTGAACCAATATTCATGAGAGTGCCGCCTATCGACTGACTTGGAACTATTGGCATCATCGAGGCATGAGGCACAAAGCACCTCAGTCAAGTCACTGGTTCCTAGTGATAAATTCTGGTTTATACCACAGAGTAGTTTCCTGCTCTCTTGTGGGCGACAGGGATTAATGGCGGGGAGCCCATGCATTATTGTAGGCAGGTGGCCACCCATCGATGCCTACATGGACAGTGTCTGGGATGTTGCCAGATCAAATGAGACTTGAATCAGAGATCCGTGTGAATTGCTGCGACGTGCACTAATGTGTAGCTTTGTTCCTGTAATGACCACATCGGCGACGTTGAACCAGCAGTAATGTCTGCTCAATGTTACTGAGATTAGCTTTAGGTAAATGAGTGTTATACAGAGAAGCTGCTTATTACATACATGGAGTAATATAGAGATAGCAGATTACGTGTAAAGGAATGGACAGGTCTCCTGTGTTAGATAAGATACCAGCGCTCTGTGTAGGGCGGGCAGGCCTGGCATTCCGGGGGCCGTCTCCTTGTGGAAGAACATCCTCCAGTGCTGTGCGTACGGCCCCTAGCAGCCTCCATCACTGCGCTGCTTTCGTGCTCTACACTACTTTTGGGGTTCAGGATCATTTCCCTCAACTTTCACGCTCTTCACATAGTTCACACACTGCAGAGTTAACGTGCAACATCCGCGCAACTCCATTGATTTGACGTTCTTAACTGAATTGCGCAAATTGTCCAGATTTTCTTGGAGTGAGGGGGGGGGGGATACTCTGCATTGTGCCAGAAAAGAAACTCTGGACCTCACAGTACGGAACTCTTGGCTAATTGATCCTACCACAAAGTGCCTCTGACCCAGCTGGTCATGCCATAGTGCTGGTGTTTTGTGCCCCTTCTTTTACTGCTACCAGCCTAGGCCGTGAATGTTAGTGCCACTTTACCAGCCTAGGCCGTGAATGTTAGTGCCACTTTACTAGCCTAGGCCGTGAATGTTAGTGCCACTTTACCAGCCTAGGCTGTGGATGTTAGTGCCACTTTACCAGCCTAGGCCGTGGATGTTAGTGCCACTTTACCAGCCTAGGCCGTGAATGTTAGTGCCACTTTACCAGCCTAGGCCGTGGATGTTAGTGCCACTTTTCCAGCCTAGGCCGTGAATGTTAGTGCCACTTTACCAGCCTAGGCCGTGGATGATAGTGCCACTTTACCAGACTAGGTCGTGAATGTTAGTGCCACTTTACCAGCCTAGGCCGTGGATGATAGTGCCACTTGTAGGAGGAGGAGGTGGCACCATTTTTTTCCAGTAAATATCCATAAAACCATAAGTCATCACGAGGGCCACCGTGAGCTGAATGGGGCCCGGGAACTGGGGGGATTAGCAAATCAGGGAAGTGTGGCCACTGCAAAGGGCAACATTTGTCCCCCACAGCAGCTAACCCAGGCCCACGCCCAGCAGAGAGCCGTGGTGGGCCTGGGTAATAGGGGGCGTGGCCTAACCGCAGGTGGCGTGGCCCCGTCCCCTTCCCGGGGGCGGGGGAGTTTTGCAGCGACGCGGGGGGTGCTCTGAGCCCCCTCAGCCTGGCGCAAAGCCAGGGGGGGCGCAATCAGTGTGATCGCCACCCCCACAGGCATGGGAGACTGCTGTGGCTGCCGCTCAGCAGCCACGAGCAGTCTCCCACTGCAGCTCAGCACACGCTGTGTGCTGGGCTGCTGTGAGGGAGGGGGGGTGGCGTCGGACCCGGGCCCCCGCCGGGCACTCAGGAAGCCCGGGCCTGGGTAATCTGTAGCATGACGCAAGCATGACTATAGGCCTGACTATACACAATCATGACTATAGGCCTGACTATACACAAGCATGACTATAGGCCTGACTATACACAAGCGTGGCTATAGGCCTGACTGTACACAAGCATGGCGATAGGCCTGACTATACACAAGCATGACTATAGGCCTGACTATACACAAGCATGACTATAGGCCTGACTATACACAAGCAATGACTATAGGCCTGACTATACACAAGCGTGACTATAGGCCTGACTATACACAAGCGTGACTATAGGC
Source organism: Taudactylus pleione (assembly GCA_031769625.1). Lineage (NCBI taxonomy): Eukaryota > Metazoa > Chordata > Amphibia > Anura > Myobatrachidae > Taudactylus > Taudactylus pleione. The sequence continues at coordinate 34,028 of JAUIMM010001044.1, read as the reverse complement.
CTGACTATACACAAGCATGACTATAGGCCTGACTATACACAATACACAAGCAAGACTATAGGCCTGACTATACACAAGCATGACTATAGGCCTGACTATACACAAGCGTGGCTATAGGCCTGACTATACACAAGCGTGACTATAGGCCTGACTATACACAAGCGTGACTATAGGCCTGACTATACACAAGCGTGACTATAGGCCTGACTATACACAAGCGTGACTATAGGCCTGACTATACACAAGCGTGACTATAGGCCTGACTATACACAAGCGTGACTATAGGCCTGACTATACACAAGCGTGACTATAGGCCTGACTATACACAAGCGTGACTATAGGCCTGACTATACACAAGCGTGACTATAGGCCTGACTATACACAAGCGTGACTATAGGCCTGACTATACACAAGCGTGACTATAGGCCTGACTATACACAAGCATGACTATAGGCCTGACTATACACAAGCATGACTATAGGCCTGACTATACACAAGCGAGACTATAGGCCTGACTATACACAAGCATGACTATAGGCCTGACTATACACAAGCGTGGTGATAGGACTGACTATACACAAGCATGGCGATAGGCCTGACTATACACAAGTGTGAAGATAGGACTGACTATACACAAGCATGGCTATAGGCCTGACTATACACAAGCATGACTATAGGCCTGACTATAAACAAGCGTGGCGATAGGCCTGACTATACACAAGCATGACTATAGGCCTGACTATACACAAGCGTGGTGATAGGCCTGACTATACACAAGCATGGCGATAGGCCTGACTATACACAAGTGTGAAGATAGGACTGACAATACACAAGCATGGCTATAGGCCTGACTCAAACACAAGCGTGACTATAGGCCTGACTATACACAAGCGTGACTATAGGCCTGACTATACACAAGCGTGACTATAGGCCTGATTATACACAAGCATGACTATAGGACTGACTATACACAAGCTTGACTATAGGCCTGACTATACACAAGCATGACTATAGGCCTGACTATACACAAGCGTGACTATAGGCCTGACTATACACAAGCGTGACTATAGGCCTGACTATACACAAGCGTGACTATAGGCCTGACTATACACAAGCGTGACTAAAGGCCTGACTCAAACACAAGCATGGTGATAGGCCTGACTATACACAAGAATGACTATAGGCCTGACTATACACAAGCATGACTATAGGCCTGACTATACACAAGCGCGACTATAGGCCTGACTATACCTGACTATACACAAGCATGACTATAGGCCTGACTATACACAAGCGTGACTATAGGCCTGACTCAAACACAAGCATGGCGATAGGCCTGACTATACACAAGCATGACTATAGGATTGACTATACACAAGCGTGACTATAGGCCTGACTCAAACACAAGCATGGCGATAGGCCTGACTATACACAAGTGTGACTATAGGCCTGACTATACACAAGCGTGACTATAGGCCTGACTATACACAAGCATGACTATAGGCCTGACTATACACAAGCGTGACTATAGGCCTGACTCAAACACAAGCATGGCGATAGGCCTGACTATACACAAGCATGACTATAGGCCTGACTATACACAAGCGTGACTATAGGCCTGACTATACCTGACTATACACAAGCATGACTATAGGCCTGACTATACACAAGCGTGACTATAGGCCTGACTCAAACACAAGCATGGCGATAGGCCTGACTATACACAAGCATGACTATAGGCCTGACTATACACAAGCATGACTATAGGCCTGACTATACACAAGCGTGACTATAGGCCTGACTATACACAAGCGTGACTATAGGCCTGACTATACACAAGCATGACTATAGGCCTGACTATACACAAGCATGACTATAGGCCTGACTATACACAATACACAAGCATGACTATAGGCCTGACTATACACAAGCATGACTATAGGCCTGACTATACACAAGCGTGGCTATAGGCCTGACTATACACAAGCGTGGCGATAGGCCTGACTATACACAAGCATGACTATAGGCCTGATTATACACAAGCGTGGCTATAGGCCTGACTATACACAAGCATGGCGATAGGCCTGACTATACAAAAGCATGACTATAGGCCTGACTATACACAAGCATGACTATAGGCCTGACTATACACAAGCGTGACTATAGGCCTGACTATACACAAGCGTGACTATAGGCCTGACTATACACAAGCCTGACTATAGGCCTGACTATACACAAGCATGACTATAGGCCTGACTATACACAAGCGTGACTATAGGCCTGACTATACACAAGCGTGACTATAGGCCTGACTATACACAAGCGTGACTATAGGCCTGACTATACACAAGCATGACTATAGGCCTGACTATACACAAGCATGACTATAGGCCTGACTATACACAAGCGTGACTATAGGCCTGACTATACACAAGCATGACTATAGGCCTGACTATACACAAGCGTGGTGATAGGACTGACTATACACAAGCATGGCGATAGGCCTGACTATACACAAGTGTGAAGATAGGACTGACTATACACAAGCATGGCTATAGGCCTGACTATACACAAGCATGACTATAGGCCTGACTATAAACAAGCGTGGCGATAGGCCTGACTATACACAAGCATGACTATAGGCCTGACTATACACAAGCGTGGTGATAGGCTTGACTATACACAAGCATGGCGATAGGCCTGACTATACACAAGTGTGAAGATAGGACTGACTATACACAAGCATGGCTATAGGCCTGACTCAAACACAAGCGTGACTATAGGCCTGGCTATACACAAGCGTGACTATAGGCCTGATTATACACAAGCATGACTATAGGCCTGACTATACACAAGCATGACTATAGGCCTGACTATACACAAGCATGACTATAGGCCTGACTATACACAAGCGTGACTATAGGCCTGACTATACACAAGCGTGACTATAGGCCTGACTATACACAAGCGTGACTATAGGCCTGACTATACACAAGCGTGACTAAAGGCCTGACTCAAACACAAGCATGGCGATAGGCCTGACTATACACAAGAATGACTATAGGCCTGACTATACACAAGCATGACTATAGGCCTGACTATACACAAGCGTGACTATAGGCCTGACTATACCTGACTATACACAAGCATGACTATAGGCCTGACTATACACAAGCGTGACTATAGGCCTGACTCAAACACAAGCATGGCGATAGGCCTGACTATACACAAGCATGACTATAGGCCTGACTATACACAAGCGTGACTATAGGCCTGACTCAAACACAAGCATGGCGATAGGCCTCACTATACACAAGCGTGACTATAGGCCTGACTATACACAAGCGTGACAATAGGCCTGACTATACACAAGCATGACTATAGGCCTGACTATACACAAGCGTGACTATAGGCCTGACTCAAACACAAGCATGGCGATAGGCCTGACTATACACAAGCATGACTATAGGCCTGACTATACACAAGCGTGACTATAGGCCTAACTATACCTGACTATACACAAGCATGACTATAGGCCTGACTATACACAAGCGTGACTATAGGCCTGACTCAAACACAAGCATGGCGATAGGCCTGACTATACACAAGCAAGACTATAGGCCTGACTATACACAAGCGTGACTATAGGCCTGACTATACACAAGCGTGACTATAGGCCTGACTATACACAAGCATGACTATAGGCCTGACTATACACAAGCGTGACTATAGGCCTGACTATACACAAGCATGACTATAGGCCTGACTATACACAAGCATGACTATAGGCCTGACTACACACAAGCATGGCTATAGGACTGACTATATACAAGTGTGGCTATAGGACTGACTATATACAAGCATGGCGATGAGCCTGACTATACACAAGCGTGACTATAGGCCTGACTATACACAAGCGTGGCTATAGGCCTGACTATACACAAGCGTGGCTATAGGACTGACTATATACAAGCATGGCGATAGGCCTGACTATACACAAGTGTGGCTATAGGACTGACTATATACAAGTGTGGCTATAGGACTGACTATATACAAGCGTGGCGATGAGCCTGACTATACACAAGTGTGGCTATAGGACTGACTATACACAAGCTTGGCTATAGGCCTGACTATACACAAGCATGACTATAGGCCTGACTATACACAAGTGTGACTATAGGCCTGACTATACACAAGCGTGGCTATAGGCCTGACTATACACAAGCGTGGCTATAGGACTGACTATATACAAGCGTGGCGATAGGCCTGACTATACACAAGTGTGGCTATAGGCCTGACTATACACAAGCATGACTATAGGCCTGACTATACACAAGTGTGACTGTAGGCCTGACTATACACAAGCGTGACTATAGGCCTGACTATACACAAGCGTGACTAAAGGCCTGACTCAAACACAAGCATGGCGATAGGCCTGACTATACACAAGAATGACTATAGGCCTGACTATACACAAGCATGACTATAGGCCTGACTATACACAAGCGTGACTATAGGCCTGACTATACCTGACTATACACACGCATGACTATAGGCCTGACTATACACAAGCGTGACTATAGGCCTGACTCAAACACAAGCATGGCGATAGGCCTGACTATACAAAAGCATGACTATAGGCCTGACTATACACAAGCGTGACTATAGGCCTGACTCAAACACAAGCATGGCGATAGGCCTGACTATACACAAGCGTGACTATAGGCCTGACTATACACAAGCGTGACTATAGGCCTGAATATACACAAGCATGACTATAGGCCTGACTATACACAAGCGTGACTATAGGCCTGACTCAAACACAAGCATGGCGATAGGCCTGACTATACACAAGCATGACTATAGGCCTGACTATACACAAGCGTGACTATAGGCCTGACTATACCTGACTATACACAAGCATGACTATAGGCCTGACTATACACAAGCGTGACTATAGGCCTGACTATACACAAGCATGGCGATAGGCCTGACTATACACAAGTGTGAAGATAGGACTGACTATACACAAGCATGGCTATAGGCCTGACTATACACAAGCATGACTATAGGCCTGACTATAAACAAGCGTGGCGATAGGCCTGACTATACACAAGCATGACTATAGGCCTGACTATACACAAGCGTGGTGATAGGCCTGACTATACACAAGCATGGCGATAGGCCTGACTATACACAAGTGTGAAGATAGGACTGACAATACACAAGCATGGCTATAGGCCTGACTCAAACACAAGCGTGACTATAGGCCTGACTATACACAAGCGTGACTATAGGCCTGACTATACACAAGCGTGACTATAGGCCTGATTATACACAAGCATGACTATAGGACTGACTATACACAAGCTTGACTATAGGCCTGACTATACACAAGCATGACTATAGGCCTGACTATACACAAGCGTGACTATAGGCCTGACTATACACAAGCGTGACTATAGGCCTGACTATACACAAGCGTGACTATAGGCCTGACTATACACAAGCGTGACTAAAGGCCTGACTCAAACACAAGCATGGTGATAGGCCTGACTATACACAAGAATGACTATAGGCCTGACTATACACAAGCATGACTATAGGCCTGACTATACACAAGCGCGACTATAGGCCTGACTATACCTGACTATACACAAGCATGACTATAGGCCTGACTATACACAAGCGTGACTATAGGCCTGACTCAAACACAAGCATGGCGATAGGCCTGACTATACACAAGCATGACTATAGGATTGACTATACACAAGCGTGACTATAGGCCTGACTCAAACACAAGCATGGCGATAGGCCTGACTATACACAAGTGTGACTATAGGCCTGACTATACACAAGCGTGACTATAGGCCTGACTATACACAAGCATGACTATAGGCCTGACTATACACAAGCGTGACTATAGGCCTGACTCAAACACAAGCATGGCGATAGGCCTGACTATACACAAGCATGACTATAGGCCTGACTATACACAAGCGTGACTATAGGCCTGACTATACCTGACTATACACAAGCATGACTATAGGCCTGACTATACACAAGCGTGACTATAGGCCTGACTCAAACACAAGCATGGCGATAGGCCTGACTATACACAAGCATGACTATAGGCCTGACTATACACAAGCATGACTATAGGCCTGACTATACACAAGCGTGACTATAGGCCTGACTATACACAAGCGTGACTATAGGCCTGACTATACACAAGCATGACTATAGGCCTGACTATACACAAGCATGACTATAGGCCTGACTATACACAATACACAAGCATGACTATAGGCCTGACTATACACAAGCATGACTATAGGCCTGACTATACACAAGCGTGGCTATAGGCCTGACTATACACAAGCGTGGCGATAGGCCTGACTATACACAAGCATGACTATAGGCCTGATTATACACAAGCGTGGCTATAGGCCTGACTATACACAAGCATGGCGATAGGCCTGACTATACAAAAGCATGACTATAGGCCTGACTATACACAAGCATGACTATAGGCCTGACTATACACAAGCGTGACTATAGGCCTGACTATACACAAGCGTGACTATAGGCCTGACTATACACAAGCCTGACTATAGGCCTGACTATACACAAGCATGACTATAGGCCTGACTATACACAAGCATGACTATAGGCCTGACTATACACAAGCGTGACTATAGGCCTGACTATACACAAGCGTGACTATAGGCCTGACTATACACAAGCGTGACTATAGGCCTGACTATACACAAGCATGACTATAGGCCTGACTATACACAAGCGTGACTATAGGCCTGACTATACACAAGCATGACTATAGGCCTGACTATACACAAGCGTGGTGATAGGACTGACTATACACAAGCATGGCGATAGGCCTGACTATACACAAGTGTGAAGATAGGACTGACTATACACAAGCATGGCTATAGGCCTGACTATACACAAGCATGACTATAGGCCTGACTATAAACAAGCGTGGCGATAGGCCTGACTATACACAAGCATGACTATAGGCCTGACTATACACAAGCGTGGTGATAGGCTTGACTATACACAAGCATGGCGATAGGCCTGACTATACACAAGTGTGAAGATAGGACTGACTATACACAAGCATGGCTATAGGCCTGACTCAAACACAAGCGTGACTATAGGCCTGGCTATACACAAGCGTGACTATAGGCCTGATTATACACAAGCATGACTATAGGCCTGACTATACACAAGCATGACTATAGGCCTGACTATACACAAGCATGACTATAGGCCTGACTATACACAAGCGTGACTATAGGCCTGACTATACACAAGCGTGACTATAGGCCTGACTATACACAAGCGTGACTATAGGCCTGACTATACACAAGCGTGACTAAAGGCCTGACTCAAACACAAGCATGGCGATAGGCCTGACTATACACAAGAATGACTATAGGCCTGACTATACACAAGCATGACTATAGGCCTGACTATACACAAGCGTGACTATAGGCCTGACTATACCTGACTATACACAAGCATGACTATAGGCCTGACTATACACAAGCGTGACTATAGGCCTGACTCAAACACAAGCATGGCGATAGGCCTGACTATACACAAGCATGACTATAGGCCTGACTATACACAAGCGTGACTATAGGCCTGACTCAAACACAAGCATGGCGATAGGCCTCACTATACACAAGCGTGACTATAGGCCTGACTATACACAAGCGTGACTATAGGCCTGACTATACACAAGCATGACTATAGGCCTGACTATACACAAGCGTGACTATAGGCCTGACTCAAACACAAGCATGGCGATAGGCCTGACTATACACAAGCATGACTATAGGCCTGACTATACACAAGCGTGACTATAGGCCTAACTATACCTGACTATACACAAGCATGACTATAGGCCTGACTATACACAAGCGTGACTATAGGCCTGACTCAAACACAAGCATGGCGATAGGCCTGACTATACACAAGCAAGACTATAGGCCTGACTATACACAAGCGTGACTATAGGCCTGACTATACACAAGCGTGACTATAGGCCTGACTATACACAAGCATGACTATAGGCCTGACTATACACAAGCGTGACTATAGGCCTGACTATACACAAGCATGACTATAGGCCTGACTATACACAAGCATGACTATAGGCCTGACTACACACAAGCATGGCTATAGGACTGACTATATACAAGTGTGGCTATAGGACTGACTATATACAAGCATGGCGATGAGCCTGACTATACACAAGCGTGACTATAGGCCTGACTATACACAAGCGTGGCTATAGGCCTGACTATACACAAGCGTGGCTATAGGACTGACTATATACAAGCATGGCGATAGGCCTGACTATACACAAGTGTGGCTATAGGACTGACTATATACAAGTGTGGCTATAGGACTGACTATATACAAGCGTGGCGATGAGCCTGACTATACACAAGTGTGGCTATAGGACTGACTATACACAAGCTTGGCTATAGGCCTGACTATACACAAGCATGACTATAGGCCTGACTATACACAAGCGTGACTATAGGCCTGACTATACACAAGCGTGGCTATAGGCCTGACTATACACAAGCGTGGCTATAGGACTGACTATATACAAGCGTGGCGATAGGCCTGACTATACACAAGTGTGGCTATAGGCCTGACTATACACAAGCATGACTATAGGCCTGACTATACACAAGTGTGACTGTAGGCCTGACTATACACAAGCGTGACTATAGGCCTGACTATACACAAGCGTGACTAAAGGCCTGACTCAAACACAAGCATGGCGATAGGCCTGACTATACACAAGAATGACTATAGGCCTGACTATACACAAGCATGACTATAGGCCTGACTATACACAAGCGTGACTATAGGCCTGACTATACCTGACTATACACACGCATGACTATAGGCCTGACTATACACAAGCGTGACTATAGGCCTGACTCAAACACAAGCATGGCGATAGGCCTGACTATACACAAGCATGACTATAGGCCTGACTATACACAAGCGTGACTATAGGCCTGACTCAAACACAAGCATGGCGATAGGCCTGACTATACACAAGCGTGACTATAGGCCTGACTATACACAAGCGTGACTATAGGCCTGAATATACACAAGCATGACTATAGGCCTGACTATACACAAGCGTGACTATAGGCCTGACTCAAACACAAGCATGGCGATAGGCCTGACTATACACAAGCATGACTATAGGCCTGACTATACACAAGCGTGACTATAGGCCTGACTATACCTGACTATACACAAGCATGACTATAGGCCTGACTATACACAAGCGTGACTATAGGCCTGACTCAAACACAAGCATTGCGATAGGCCTGACTATACACAAGCAAGACTATAGGCCTGACTATACACAAGCGTGACTATAGGCCTGACTATACACAAGCGTGACTATAGGCCTGACTATACACAAGCGTGACTATAGGCCTGACTATACACAAGCATGACTATAGGCCTCACTATACACAAGCGTGACTATAGGCCTGACTATACACAAGCATGACTATAGGCCTGACTATACACAAGCATGACTATAGGCCTGACTACACACAAGTGTGGCTATAGGACTGACTATATACAAGTGTGGCATGGCGATGAGCCTGACTATACACAAGCGTCACTATAGGCCTGACTTTACACAAGCGTGACTATAGGCCTGACTATACACAAGTGTGACTATAGGCCTGACTATACACAAGCGTGGCGATAGGCCTGACTATACACAAGTGTGGCTATAGGACTGACTATACACAAGCGTGGCTATAGGCCTGACTATACACAAGCATGACTATAGGCCTGACTATACACAACTGTGACTATAGGCCTGACTATACACGAGCGTGGCTATAGGCCTGACTATACACAAGCGTGGCTATAGGACTGACTATATACAAGCGTGGCGATAGGCCTGACTATACACAAGTGTGGCTATAGGACTGACTATATACAAGTGTGGCTATAGGACTGACTATATACAAGCATGGCGATGAGCCTGACTATACACAAGCGTGACTATAGGCCTGACTATACACAAGCGTGACTATAGGCCTGACTATACACAAGCGTGGCTATAGGACTGACTATACACAAGCGTGACTATAGGCATGACTATACACAAGCGTGACTATAGGCCTGACTATACACAAGCGTGACTATAGGCCTGACTATACACAAGCATGGCGACAGGCCTGACTATACACAAGCGTGACTATAGGCCTGACTATACACAAGCGTGACTATAGGCCTGACTATACACAAGCGTGACTATAGGCCTGACTATACACAAGCGTGGCTATAGGCCTGACTATACACAAGCGTGACTATAGGCCTGACTATACACAAGCGTGACTATAGGCCTGACTATACACAAGCGTGGCTATAGGCCTGACTATACACAAGCGTGGCTATAGGCCTGACTATACACAAGCGTGGCGATAGGCCTGACTATACACAAGCGTGACTATAGGCCTGACTATACACAAGCGTGACTATAGGCCTGACTATACACAAGCGTGACTATAGGCCTGACTATAGACAAGCGTGACTATAGGCCTGACTATACACAAGCGTGACTATAGGCCTGACTATACACAAGCGTGACTATAGGCCTGACTATATATAGGCCTGACTATACACAAGCGTGACTATAGGCCTGACTATATACAAGCATGACTATAGGCCTGACTATACACATGCATGGCGATGAGCCTGACCATATACAAGCGTGACTATAGGCCTGACTATACACAGGCGTGACTATAGGCCTGACTATATACAAGCATGACTATAGGCCTGACTATACACAAGCATGGCGATTAGCCTGACTATATACAAGCGTGACTATAGGCCTGACTATACACAAGGGTGACTATAGGCCTGACTATACACAAGCGTGACTATAGGCCTGACTATACACAAGCGTGACTATAGGCCTGACTATACACAAGCGTGACTATAGGCCTGACTATACACAAGGGTGACTATAGGCCTGACTATACACAAGCGTGACTATAGGCCTGACTATACACAAGCGTGACTATAGGCCTGACTATACACAAGCGTGACTATAGGCCTGACTATACACAAGCATGGCGATAGGCCTGACTATACACAAGCGTGACTATAGGCCTGACTATACACAAGCATGGCGATAGGCCTGACTATTCACAAGCGTGACTATAGGCCTGACTATACGGCCTGACTATACACAAGCATGACTATAGGCCTGACTATATACAAGCATGGCGATACGCCTGACTATACACAAGCATGGCGATGAGCCTGACTATATACAAGCGTGACTATAGGCCTGACTATACACAAGGGTGACTATAGGCCTGACTATACACAAGCATGGCGATAGGCCTGACTATACACAAGCGTGACTATAGGCCTGACTATACACAAGCATGGCGATAGGCCTGACTATACACAAGCGTGACTATAGGCCTGACTATACACAAGCGTGACTATAGGCCTGACTATACACAAGCATGACTATAGGCCTGACTATATACAAGCATGACTATAGGCCTGACTATACACAAGCATGGCGATGAGCCTGACTATATACAAGCGTGACTATAGGCCTGACTATACACAAGCATGACTATAGGCCTGACTATACACAAGCATGGCGATAGGCCTGACTATACACAAGGGTGACTATAGGCCTGACTATACACAAGCGTGACTATAGGCCTGACTATACACAAGCGTGACTATAGGCCTGACTATACACAAGGGTGACTATAGGCCTGACTATACACAAGCGTGACTATAGGCCTGACTATACACAAGCGTGACTATAGGCCTGACTATACACAAGCATGGCGATAGGCCTGACTATACACAAGCGTGACTATAGGCCTGACTATACACAAGCATGGCGATAGGCCTGACTATACACAAGCTTGACTATAGGCCTGACTATACACAAGCATGGCGATAGGCCTGACTATACACAAGCGTGACTATAGGCCTGACTATACACAAGCATGGCGATAGTCCTGACTATACACAAGCGTGACTATAGGCCTGACTATACACAAGCATGACTATAGGCCTGACTATACACAAGCATGACTATAGGCCTGACTATACACAAGCATGGCGATGAGCCTGACTATATACAAGCGTGACTATAGGCCTGACTATACACAAGCGTGACTATAGGCCTGACTATACCTGACTATACACACGCATGACTATAGGCCTGACTATACACAAGCGTGACTATAGGCCTGACTCAAACACAAGCATGGCGATAGGCCTGACTATACACAAGCATGACTATAGGCCTGACTATACACAAGCGTGACTATAGGCCTGACTCAAACACAAGCATGGCGATAGGCCTGACTATACACAAGCGTGACTATAGGCCTGACTATACACAAGCGTGACTATAGGCCTGAATATACACAAGCATGACTATAGGCCTGACTATACACAAGCGTGACTATAGGCCTGACTCAAACACAAGCATGGCGATAGGCCTGACTATACACAAGCATGACTATAGGCCTGACTATACACAAGCGTGACTATAGGCCTGACTATACCTAAGCATGACTATAGGCCTGACTATACACAAGCGTGACTATAGGCCTGACTCAAACACAAGCATTGCGATAGGCCTGACTATACACAAGCAAGACTATAGGCCTGACTATACACAAGCGTGACTATAGGCCTGACTATACACAAGCGTGACTATAGGCCTGACTATACACAAGCGTGACTATAGGCCTGACTATACACAAGCATGACTATAGGCCTCACTATACACAAGCGTGACTATAGGCCTGACTATACACAAGCATGACTATAGGCCTGACTATACACAAGCATGACTATAGGCCTGACTACACACAAGTGTGGCTATAGGACTGACTATATACAAGTGTGGCATGGCGATGAGCCTGACTATACACAAGCGTCACTATAGGCCTGACTTTACACAAGCGTGACTATAGGCCTGACTATACACAAGTGTGACTATAGGCCTGACTATACACAAGCGTGGCGATAGGCCTGACTATACACAAGTGTGGCTATAGGACTGACTATACACAAGCGTGGCTATAGGCCTGACTATACACAAGCATGACTATAGGCCTGACTATACACAACTGTGACTATAGGCCTGACTATACACGAGCGTGGCTATAGGCCTGACTATACACAAGCGTGGCTATAGGACTGACTATATACAAGCGTGGCGATAGGCCTGACTATACACAAGTGTGGCTATAGGACTGACTATATACAAGTGTGGCTATAGGACTGACTATATACAAGCATGGCGATGAGCCTGACTATACACAAGCGTGACTATAGGCCTGACTATACACAAGCGTGACTATAGGCCTGACTATACACAAGCGTGGCTATAGGACTGACTATACACAAGCGTGACTATAGGCATGACTATACACAAGCGTGACTATAGGCCTGACTATACACAAGCGTGACTATAGGCCTGACTATACACAAGCATGGCGACAGGCCTGACTATACACAAGCGTGACTATAGGCCTGACTATACACAAGCGTGACTATAGGCCTGACTATACACAAGCGTGACTATAGGCCTGACTATACACAAGCGTGGCTATAGGCCTGACTATACACAAGCGTGACTATAGGCCTGACTATACACAAGCGTGACTATAGGCCTGACTATACACAAGCGTGGCTATAGGCCTGACTATACACAAGCGTGGCTATAGGCCTGACTATACACAAGCGTGGCGATAGGCCTGACTATACACAAGCGTGACTATAGGCCTGACTATACACAAGCGTGACTATAGGCCTGACTATACACAAGCGTGACTATAGGCCTGACTATAGACAAGCGTGACTATAGGCCTGACTATACACAAGCGTGACTATAGGCCTGACTATACACAAGCGTGACTATAGGCCTGACTATATATAGGCCTGACTATACACAAGCGTGACTATAGGCCTGACTATATACAAGCATGACTATAGGCCTGACTATACACATGCATGGCGATGAGCCTGACCATATACAAGCGTGACTATAGGCCTGACTATACACAGGCGTGACTATAGGCCTGACTATATACAAGCATGACTATAGGCCTGACTATACACAAGCATGGCGATTAGCCTGACTATATACAAGCGTGACTATAGGCCTGACTATACACAAGGGTGACTATAGGCCTGACTATACACAAGCGTGACTATAGGCCTGACTATACACAAGCGTGACTATAGGCCTGACTATACACAAGCGTGACTATAGGCCTGACTATACACAAGGGTGACTATAGGCCTGACTATACACAAGCGTGACTATAGGCCTGACTATACACAAGCGTGACTATAGGCCTGACTATACACAAGCGTGACTATAGGCCTGACTATACACAAGCATGGCGATAGGCCTGACTATACACAAGCGTGACTATAGGCCTGACTATACACAAGCATGGCGATAGGCCTGACTATTCACAAGCGTGACTATAGGCCTGACTATACGGCCTGACTATACACAAGCATGACTATAGGCCTGACTATATACAAGCATGGCGATACGCCTGACTATACACAAGCATGGCGATGAGCCTGACTATATACAAGCGTGACTATAGGCCTGACTATACACAAGGGTGACTATAGGCCTGACTATACACAAGCATGGCGATAGGCCTGACTATACACAAGCGTGACTATAGGCCTGACTATACACAAGCATGGCGATAGGCCTGACTATACACAAGCGTGACTATAGGCCTGACTATACACAAGCGTGACTATAGGCCTGACTATACACAAGCATGACTATAGGCCTGACTATATACAAGCATGACTATAGGCCTGACTATACACAAGCATGGCGATGAGCCTGACTATATACAAGCGTGACTATAGGCCTGACTATACACAAGCATGACTATAGGCCTGACTATACACAAGCATGGCGATAGGCCTGACTATACACAAGGGTGACTATAGGCCTGACTATACACAAGCGTGACTATAGGCCTGACTATACACAAGCGTGACTATAGGCCTGACTATACACAAGGGTGACTATAGGCCTGACTATACACAAGCGTGACTATAGGCCTGACTATACACAAGCGTGACTATAGGCCTGACTATACACAAGCATGGCGATAGGCCTGACTATACACAAGCGTGACTATAGGCCTGACTATACACAAGCATGGCGATAGGCCTGACTATACACAAGCTTGACTATAGGCCTGACTATACACAAGCATGGCGATAGGCCTGACTATACACAAGCGTGACTATAGGCCTGACTATACACAAGCATGGCGATAGTCCTGACTATACACAAGCGTGACTATAGGCCTGACTATACACAAGCATGACTATAGGCCTGACTATACACAAGCATGACTATAGGCCTGACTATACACAAGCATGGCGATGAGCCTGACTATATACAAGCGTGACTATAGGCCTGACTATACACAAGCGTGACTATAGGCCTGACTATATACAAGCATGACTATAGGCCTGACTATACACAAGCATGGCTATAGGCCTGACTATACACAAGCATGGCGATAGGCCTGACTATACACAAGCATGACTATAGGCCTGACTATATACAAGCATGACTATAGGCCTGACTATACACAAGCATGACTATAGGCCTGACTATACACAAGCATGACTATAGGCCTGACTATATACAAGCATGACTATAGGCCTGACTATACACAAGCATGGCGATGAGCCTGACTATATACAAGCGTGACTATAGGCCTGACTATACACAAGCGTGACTATACACAAGCATGACTATAGGCCTGCCTATACACAAGCATGACTATAGGCCTGACTATATACAAGCATGACTATAGGCCTGACTATACACAAGCATGGCGATGAGCCTGACTATATACAAGCGTGACTATAGGCCTGACTATACACAAGCATGACTATAGGCCTGACTATATACAAGCATGACTATAGGCCTGACTATACACAAGCATGGCGATGAGCCTGACTATATACAAGCGTGACTATAGGCCTGACTATACACAAGGGTGACTATAGGCCTGACTATACACAAGCGTGACTATAGGCCTGACTATACACAAGCGTGACTATAGGCCTGACTATACACAAGCGTGACTATAGGCCTGACTATACACAAGCATGACTATAGGCCTGACTATACACAAGAATGACTATAGGCCTGACTATACACAAGTGTGACTATAGGCCTGACTATACACAAGCATGACTATAGGCCTGACTATACACAAGGGTGACTATAGGCCTGACTATACACAAGCGTGACTATAGGCCTGACTATACACAAGTGTGACTATAGGCCTGACTATACACAAGCATGGCGATATGCCTGACTATATACAAGCGTGACTATAGGCCTGACTATACACAAGCATGACTATAGGCCTGACTATATAGAAGCATGACTATAGGCCTGACTATACACAAGCATGGCTATAGGCCTGACTATACACAAGCGTGACTATAGGCCTGACTATACACAAGCGTGACTATAGGCCTGACTATACACAAGCGTGACTATAGGCCTGACTATACACAAGCATGACTATAGGCCTGACTATACACAAGCGTGACTATAGGCCTGACTATACACAAGCGTGACTATAGGCCTGACTATACACAAGCGTGACTATAGGCCTGACTATACACAAGTGTGACTATAGGCCTGACTATACACAAGCATGACTATAGGCCTGACTATACACAAGCATGGCGATGAGCCTGACTATATACAAGCGTGACTATAGGCCTGACTATACACAAGCATGGCGATAGGCCTGACTATATACAAGCGTGACTATAGGCCTGACTATACACAAGCATGACTATAGGCCTGACTATATACAAGCATGACTATAGGCCTGACTATACACAAGCATGGCTATAGGCCTGACTATACACAAGCATGACTATAGGCCTGACTATACACAAGCGTGACTATAGGCCTGACTATACACAAGCATGACTATAGGCATGACTATACACAAGCGTGCCGATAGGCCTGACTATACACAAGCGTGACTATACACAAGCACTTACACCTACACCCTGGGCAGCACAGATCTGAAGTTCTGCATTTAGATGCATATGCGCTATTTTTGCATACACTTTTTTTGGATGTATAATATGCTCTGCATCAGCCCCTCTGTGTATAAGGTGGCAGTCCCTGTGTATAAAGTGAGCAGTCTGTCTGGGGTCTCTGTATAGCAATGTGTGAGCTGTCTCTCTCAGGTTGGGCAGTCTCGGCATATGAGGCGGACAGTCTCTCAGGGTGGGTAGTCCCAGTGTATAAAGAGGGCTGTCTCTCAGGGTAATCAGTCTCAGTGTATGAGGAGGGCAGTCTCTCTCAGGGTGGGAAGTTTCGGTGTGTATAAGGTGGGCAGTCTTTCAGTAGGGACTGTCTCTCTCTGGGTGGGCAGTTTTGGTGTATGAGAAGGGTAGTCTATCAGGCTGGGGAATCTTGGTGTATAAGGAGGGCAGTCTCTCAGGATGGTCAGTCTCAGTGTATGAGGAGGGCAGTCTCTCTCCCGGGTGGGCAGTCTTGCTGTATTAGAGCAGTCTCTCTCCAGGGTGGGCAGTCTCTGTGTATTAGAAGGACAGTCTCTCTCCCAGGTGGGCAGTCTCGGTGTATGAGATGGGCAGTCTTATTGTATGAGGTGGGCAGTCTATCTCCGGGTGGTCAGTCTTGGAGAATAAGGCAGAAAGTCTCTCAGGGTGAACAGTCTCAGTGTATGTGGGCAGTCTCTCTCAAGGTGGGCAGTCTCGGTGTATGAGGATGGCAGTCTTGTATAATAGGCAGTCTCGTGTATGAGGAGGGCAGACTCTCTCAGGGTGGGCACTGGGCAGTCTCGGTGTATGAGGAGGGCAGTCTCTCTCATGGTGGTCAGTCTCGGTGTATAAAGAGGGCATTCTCTATCAGGGTGGGCAGACTCGGTGTATGAGGAGGGCAGTCTCTGTCAGGGTGGGCAGTCTCGGTGTATGAGGAGGGCAGTCTCTGTCACGGTGGGCAGTCTCGGTGTATGAGGAGGGCAGTCTCTGTCAGGGTGGGCAGTCTCGGTGTATGAGGAGGGCAGTCTCTGTCAGGGTGGGCAGTCTTGTGTATGAAGAGGGCAGTCTCTCTCAAGGTAGGCAGTCTCGGTGTATGTATAGGGTGGGCAGTGTAGGCGTATGAGTAGGGCAGGCTCTCAGGGTGGGCACTCGGTTTATATGAGGAGGACTGTCTGTCAGGGTGGGCAGTATCGGTTTATGAAGAGGGCAGTCTCTGTCAGGGTGGGAAGTCTCTATCAGGGTGGGCAGTCCCTCTCAGGATGGGCATTCTCGATGTATGATCGGTGCATGAGGAGGGCAGTCTCTGTCAGGGTGGGCAGTCTCTCTCAGGATGGACAGTGTCGGTGTATGAGGAGGGAAGTCTCTGTCAGGATGGGCAGTCTCGGTGTATGAGGAGGGCAGTCTCTGTCAGGGTGGGAAGTCTCGGTGTATGAGGAGGGAAGTCTCTGTCAGGGAGGGCAGTCTCGGTGTATGAGGAGGGCAGTCTCGGTGTATGAGGAGGGCAGTCTCTGTCAGGTTGGGCAGTCTCGGTGTATGAGGAGGGCAGTCTCTATAAAGGGTGGGCAGTCTTGGTGTATGAGGAGGGCAGTCTCTGTCAGGGTGGGCAGTCTCGGTGTATGAGGAGGGCAGTCTCTGTCAGGTTGGGCAGTCTCGGTGTATGAGGAGGGCAGTCTGTCAGGGTGGGCAGTCTCGGTGTATGAGGAGGGCAGTCTCTGTCAGGGTGGGCAGTCTCGGTGTATGAGGAGGGCAGTCTCTGTCAGGTTGGGCAGTCTCGGTGTATGAGGAGGGCAGTCTCTGTCAGGTGGGCAGTCTCGGTGTATGAGGATGGCAGTCTCTGTTAGGGTGGGCAGTCTCGGTGTATGAGGAGGGCAGTCTCTGTCAGGGTGGGCAGTCTCGGTGTATGAGGAGGGCAGTCTCTGTCAGGGTGGGCAGTCTCGGTGTATGAGGATGGCAGTCTCTGTTAGGGTGGGCAGTCTCGGTGTATGAGGAAGGCAGTCTCGGTGTAAGAGGAAGGCAGTCTCTGTCAGGGTGGGCAGTCTCGGTGTATGAGGAGGGCAGTCTCTGTCAGGGTGGGCAGTCTCGGTGTATGAGGAGGGCTGTCTCTGTCAGGGTGGGTAGTCTCGGTGTATGAGGATGGCAGTCTCTGTCAGGGTGGGCAGTCTCGGTGTATGAGGAGGGCAGTCTCTGTCAGGGAGGGCAGTCTGTGTCAGGGAGGGCAGTCTCGAGGAGGACAGTCTCTGTCAGGGTGGGCAGTCTCGGAGTATGAGGAGGGCAGTCTCTGTTAGGGTGGGCAGTCTCGGTGTATGAGGAGGGCAGTCTCTGTCAGGGTGGGGAGTCTCGGTGTATGAGGAGGGCAGTCTCTGTCAGGGTGGGCAGTCTCGGTGTATGAGGAGGGCAGTCTCTGTCAGGGTGGGCAGTCTCGGTGTATGAGGAGGGCAGTCTCTGTCAGGGTGGGCAGTCTCGGTGTATGAGGAGGGCAGTCTCTGTCACGGTGGGCAGTCTCGGTGTATGAGGAGGGCAGTCTCTGTCAGGGTGGGCAGTCTCGGTGTATGAGGAGGGCAGTCTCTGTCAGGGTGGGCAGTCTCGGTGTATGAGGGCAGTCTCTGTCAGGGTGGGCAGTCTCGGGGTATGAGGAGGGCAGTCTCTGTCAGGGTGGGCAGTCTCGGTGTATGAGGAAGGCAGTCTCTGTCAGGGTGGGCAGTCTCGGTGTATGAGGAGGGCAGTCTCTGTCAGGGTGGGCAGTCTCGGTGTATGAGGAGGGCAGTCTATGTCAGGGTGGGCAGTCTCGGTGTATGAGGAGGGCAGTCTCTGTCAGGGTGGGCAGTCTCGGTGTATGAGGAGGGCAGTCTCTGTCAGGGTGGGCAGTCTCGGTGTATGAGGAGGGCAGTCTCTGTCAGGGTGGGCAGTCTCGGTGTATGAGGAGGGCAGTCTCTGTCAGGGTGGGCAGTCTCGGTGTATGAGGAGGGCAGTCTCTGTCAGGGTGGGCAGTCTCGGTGTATGAGGAGGGCAGTCTCTGTCAGGGTGGGAAGTCTCGGTGTATGAGGAGGGCAGTCTCTGTCAGGGTGGGCAGTCTCTGTCAGGGTGGGCAGTCTCGGTGTATGAGGAGGGCAGTCTCTGTCAGGGTGGGGAGTCTCGGTGTATGAGGAGGGCAGTCTCTGTCAGGGTGGGCAGTCTCTGTCAGGGTGGGCAGTCTCGGTGTATGAGGAGGGCAGTCTCTGTCAGGGTGGGCAGTCTCGGTGTATGAGGAGGGCAGTCTCTGTCAGGGTGGGCAGTCTCGGTGTATGAGGAGGGCAGTCTCTGTCAGGGTGGGCAGTCTCGGTGTATGAGGAGGGCAGTCTCTGTCAGGGTGGGCAGTCTCGGTGTATGAGGAGGGCAGTCTCTGTCAGGGTGGGCAGTCTCGGTGTATGAGGAGGGCAGTCTCTGTCAGGGTGGGCAGTCTCGGGGTATGAGGAGGGCAGTCTCTGTCAGGGTGGGCAGTCTCGGTGTATGAGGAAGGCAGTCTCTGTCAGGGTGGGCAGTCTCGGTGTATGAGGAGGGCAGTCTCTGTCAGGGTGGGCAGTCTCGGTGTATGAGGAGGGCAGTCTCTGTCAGGGTGGGCAGTCTCGGTGTATGAGGAGGGAAGTCTCTGTCAGGGTGAGCAGTCTCGGTGTATGAGGAGGGCAGTCTCTGTCAGGGTGGGCAGTCTCGGTGTATGAGGAGGGCAGTCTCTGTCAGGGTGGGCAGTCTCGGTGTATGAGGAGGGCAGTCTCTGTCAGGGTGGGCAGTCTCGGTGTATGAGGAGGGCAGTCTCTGTCAGGGTGGACAGTCTCGGTGTTTGAGGAGGGCAGTCTCTGTCAGGGTGGGCAGTCTCGGTGTATGAGGAGGGCAGTCTCTGTCAGGGTGGGCAGTCTCGGTGTATGAGGAGGCCAGTCTCTGTCAGGGTGGGCAGTCTCGGTGTATGAGGAGGGCAGTCTCTGTCAGGGTGGGCAGTCTCGGTGTATGAGGAAGGCAGTCTCTGTCAGGGTGGGCAGTCTCGGTGTATGAGGAGGGCAGTCTCTGTCAGGGTGGGCAGTCTCGGTGTATGAGGAGGGCAGTCTCTGTCAGGGTGGGCAGTCTCGGTGTATGAGGAGGGCAGTCTCTGTCATGGTGGGCAGTCTCGGTGTATGAGGAGGGCAGTCTCTGTCAGGGTGGGCAGTCTCGGTGTATGAGGAGGGCAGTCTCTGTCAGGGTGGGCAGTCTCGGTGTATGAGGAGGGCAGTCTCTGTCAGGGTGGGCAGTCTCGGTGTATGAGGAGGGCAGTCTCTGTCAGGGTGGGCAGTCTCGGTGTATGAGGAGGGCAGTCTCTGTCAGGGTGGGCAGTCTCGGTGTATGAGGAGGGCAGTCTCTGTCAGGGTGGGCAGTCTCGGTGTATGAGGAGGGCAGTCTCTGTCAGGGTGGGCAGTCTCGGTGTATGAGGAGGGCAGTCTCTGTCAGGGTGGGCAGTCTCTGTCAGGGTGGGCAGTCTCGGTGTATGAGGAGGGCAGTCTCTGTCAGGGTGGGCAATCTCGGTGTATGAGGAGGGCAGTCTCTGTCAGGGTGGGCAGTCTCGGTGTATGAGGAGGGCAGTCTCTGTCAGGGTGGGCAGTCTCGGTGTATGAGGAGGGCAGTCTCTGTCAGGGTGGGCAGTCTCGGTGTATGAGGAGGGCAGTCTCTGTCAGGGTGGGCAGTCTCGGTGTATGAGGAGGGCAGTCTCTGTCAGGGTGGGCAGTCTCGGTGTATGAGGAGGGCAGTCTCTGTCAGGGTGGGCAGTCTCGGTGTATGAGGAGGGCAGTCTCTGTCAGGGTGGGCAGTCTCGGTGTATGAGGAGGGCAGTCTCTGTCAGGGTGGGCAGTCTCGGTGTATGAGGAGGGCAGTCTCTGTCAGGGTGGGCAGTCTCGGTGTATGAGGAGGGCAGTCTCTGTCAGGGTGGGCAGTCTCGGTGTATGAGGAGGGCAGTCTCTGTCAGGGTGGGCAGTCTCGGTGTATGAGGAGGGCAGTCTCTGTCAGGGTGGGCAGTCTCGGGGTATGAGGAGGGCACTCTCTGTCAGGGTGGGCAGTCTCGGGGTATGAGGAGGGCTGTCTCTGTCAGGGTGGGCAGTCTCGGTGTATGAGGAAGGCAGTCTCTGTCAGGGTGGGCAGTCTCGGTGTATGAGGAGGGCAGTCTCTGTCAGGGTGGGCAGTCTCGGTGTATGAGGAGGGCAGTCTCTGTCAGGGTGGGCAGTCTCGGTGTATGAGGAGGGCAGTCTCTGTCAGGGTGGGCAGTCTCGGTGTATGAGGAGGGCAGTCTCTGTCAGGGTGGGCAGTCTCGGTGTATGAGGAGGGCAGTCTCTGTCAGGGTGGGCAGTCTCGGTGTATGAGGAGGGCAGTCTCTGTCAGGGTGGGCAGTCTCGGTGTATGAGGAGGGCAGTCTCTGTCAGGGTGGGCAGTCTCGGTGTATGAGGAGGGCAGTCTCTGTCAGGGTGGGCAGTCTCGGTGTATGAGGAGGGCAGTCTCTATCAGGGTGGGCAGTCTCGGTGTATGAGGAGGGCAGTCTCTGTCAGGGTGGGCAGTCTCGATGTATGAGGAGGGCAGTCTCTGTCAGGGTGGGCAGTCTCGGTGTATGAGGAGGGCAGTCTCTGTCAGGGTGGGCAGTCTCTGTCAGGGTGGGCAGTCTCGGTGTATGAGGAGGGCAGTCTCTGTCAGGGTGGGCAGTCTCGGTGTATGAGGAGGGCAGTCTCTGTCAGGGTGGGCAGTCTCGGTGTATGAGGAGGGCAGTCTCTATCAGGGTGGGCAGTCTCGGTGTATGAGGAGGGCAGTCTCTGTCAGGGTGGGCAGTCTCGATGTATGAGGAGGGCAGTCTCTGTCAGGGTGGGCAGTCTCGGTGTATGAGGAGGGCAGTCTCTGTCAGGGTGGGCAGTCTCTGTCAGGGTGGGCAGTCTCGGTGTATGAGGAGGGCAGTCTCTGTCAGGGTGGGCAGTCTCGGTGTATGAGGAGGGCAGTCTCTGTCAGGGTGGGCAGTCTCTGTCAGGGTGGGCAGTCT
The DNA here is from genome assembly GCA_031769625.1 of Taudactylus pleione. NCBI lineage: Eukaryota > Metazoa > Chordata > Amphibia > Anura > Myobatrachidae > Taudactylus > Taudactylus pleione. The sequence goes on along the minus strand of JAUIMM010001044.1, from coordinate 10,837 downwards.
CGGTGTATGAGGAGGGCAGTCTCTGTCAGGGTGGGCAGTCTCGGTGTATGAGGAGGGCAGTCTCTGTCAGGGTGGGCAGTCTCGGTGTATGAGGAGGGCAGTCTCTATCAGGGTGGGCAGTCTCGGTGTATGAGGAGGGCAGTCTCTGTCAGGGTGGGCAGTCTCGATGTATGAGGAGGGCAGTCTCTGTCAGGGTGGGCAGTCTCGGTGTATGAGGAGGGCAGTCTCTGTCAGGGTGGGCAGTCTCTGTCAGGGTGGGCAGTCTCGGTGTATGAGGAGGGCAGTCTCTGTCAGGGTGGGCAGTCTCGGTGTATGAGGAGGGCAGTCTCTGTCAGGGTGGGCAGTCTCGGTGTATGAGGAGGGCAGTCTCTGTCAGAGTGGGCAGTCTCGGTGTATGAGGAGGGCTGTCTCTGTCAGGGTGGGCAGTCTCGGTGTATGAGGAGGGCTGTCTCTGTCAGGGTGGGCAGTCTCGGTGTATGAGGAGGGCAGTCTCTGTCAGGGTGGGCAGTCTCGGTGTATGAGGAGGGCAGTCTCTGTCCGGGTGGGCAGTCTCGGTGTATGAGGAGGGCAGTCTCGGTGTATGAGGAGGGCAGTCTCTGTCAGGTTGGGCAGTCTCGGTGTATGAGGAGGGCAGTCTCTATAAAGGGTGGGCAGTCTTGGTGTATGAGGAGGGCAGTCTCTGTCAGGGTGGGCAGTCTCGGTGTATGAGGAGGGCAGTCTCTGTCAGGTTGGGCAGTCTTGGTGTATGAGGAGGGCAGTCTGTCAGGGTGGGCAGTCTCGGTGTATGAGGAGGGCAGTCTCTGTCAGGGTGGGCAGTCTCGGTGTATGAGGAGGGCAGTCTCTGTCAGGTTGGGCAGTCTCGGTGTATGAGGAGGGCAGTCTCTGTCAGGTGGGCAGTCTCGGTGTATGAGGATGGCAGTCTCTGTTAGGGTGGGCAGTCTCGGTGTATGAGGAGGGCAGTCTCTGTCAGGGTGGGCAGTCTCGGTGTATGAGGAGGGCAGTCTCTGTCAGGGTGGGCAGTCTCGGTGTATGAGGATGGCAGTCTCTGTTAGGGTGGGCAGTCTCGGTGTATGAGGAAGGCAGTCTCGGTGTAAGAGGAAGGCAGTCTCTGTCAGGGTGGGCAGTCTCGGTGTATGAGGAGGGCAGTCTCTGTCAGGGTGGGCAGTCTCGGTGTATGAGGAGGGCTGTCTCTGTCAGGGTGGGTAGTCTCGGTGTATGAGGATGGCAGTCTCTGTCAGGGTGGGCAGTCTCGGTGTATGAGGAGGGCAGTCTCTGTCAGGGAGGGCAGTCTGTGTCAGGGAGGGCAGTCTCGAGGAGGACAGTCTCTGTCAGGGTGGGCAGTCTCGGAGTATGAGGAGGGCAGTCTCTGTTAGGGTGGGCAGTCTCGGTGTATGAGGAGGGCAGTCTCTGTCAGGGTGGGGAGTCTCGGTGTATGAGGAGGGCAGTCTCTGTCAGGGTGGGCAGTCTCGGTGTATGAGGAGGGCAGTCTCTGTCAGGGTGGGCAGTCTCGGTGTATGAGGAGGGCAGTCTCTGTCAGGGTGGGCAGTCTCGGTGTATGAGGAGGGCAGTCTCTGTCACGGTGGGCAGTCTCGGTGTATGAGGAGGGCAGTCTCTGTCAGGGTGGGCAGTCTCGGTGTATGAGGAGGGCAGTCTCTGTCAGGGTGGGCAGTCTCGGTGTATGAGGGCAGTCTCTGTCAGGGTGGGCAGTCTCGGGGTATGAGGAGGGCAGTCTCTGTCAGGGTGGGCAGTCTCGGTGTATGAGGAAGGCAGTCTCTGTCAGGGTGGGCAGTCTCGGTGTATGAGGAGGGCAGTCTCTGTCAGGGTGGGCAGTCTCGGTGTATGAGGAGGGCAGTCTATGTCAGGGTGGGCAGTCTCGGTGTATGAGGAGGGCAGTCTCTGTCAGGGTGGGCAGTCTCGGTGTATGAGGAGGGCAGTCTCTGTCAGGGTGGGCAGTCTCGGTGTATGAGGAGGGCAGTCTCTGTCAGGGTGGGCAGTCTCGGTGTATGAGGAGGGCAGTCTCTGTCAGGGTGGGCAGTCTCGGTGTATGAGGAGGGCAGTCTCTGTCAGGGTGGGCAGTCTCGGTGTATGAGGAGGGCAGTCTCTGTCAGGGTGGGAAGTCTCGGTGTATGAGGAGGGCAGTCTCTGTCAGGGTGGGCAGTCTCTGTCAGGGTGGGCAGTCTCGGTGTATGAGGAGGGCAGTCTCTGTCAGGGTGGGGAGTCTCGGTGTATGAGGAGGGCAGTCTCTGTCAGGGTGGGCAGTCTCTGTCAGGGTGGGCAGTCTCGGTGTATGAGGAGGGCAGTCTCTGTCAGGGTGGGCAGTCTCGGTGTATGAGGAGGGCAGTCTCTGTCAGGGTGGGCAGTCTCGGTGTATGAGGAGGGCAGTCTCTGTCAGGGTGGGCAGTCTCGGTGTATGAGGAGGGCAGTCTCTGTCAGGGTGGGCAGTCTCGGTGTATGAGGAGGGCAGTCTCTGTCAGGGTGGGCAGTCTCGGTGTATGAGGAGGGCAGTCTCTGTCAGGGTGGGCAGTCTCGGGGTATGAGGAGGGCAGTCTCTGTCAGGGTGGGCAGTCTCGGTGTATGAGGAGGGCAGTCTCTGTCAGGGTGGGCAGTCTCGGTGTATGAGGAGGGCAGTCTCTGTCAGGGTGGGCAGTCTCGGTGTATGAGGAGGGCAGTCTCTGTCAGGGTGGGCAGTCTCGGTGTATGAGGAGGGAAGTCTCTGTCAGGGTGAGCAGTCTCGGTGTATGAGGAGGGCAGTCTCTGTCAGGGTGGGCAGTCTCGGTGTATGAGGAGGGCAGTCTCTGTCAGGGTGGGCAGTCTCGGTGTATGAGGAGGGCAGTCTCTGTCAGGGTGGGCAGTCTCGGTGTATGAGGAGGGCAGTCTCTGTCAGGGTGGACAGTCTCGGTGTTTGAGGAGGGCAGTCTCTGTCAGGGTGGGCAGTCTCGGTGTATGAGGAGGGCAGTCTCTGTCAGGGTGGGCAGTCTCGGTGTATGAGGAGGCCAGTCTCTGTCAGGGTGGGCAGTCTCGGTGTATGAGGAGGGCAGTCTCTGTCAGGGTGGGCAGTCTCGGTGTATGAGGAAGGCAGTCTCTGTCAGGGTGGGCAGTCTCGGTGTATGAGGAGGGCAGTCTCTGTCAGGGTGGGCAGTCTCGGTGTATGAGGAGGGCAGTCTCTGTCATGGTGGGCAGTCTCGGTGTATGAGGAGGGCAGTCTCTGTCAGGGTGGGCAGTCTCGGTGTATGAGGAGGGCAGTCTCTGTCAGGGTGGGCAGTCTCGGTGTATGAGGAGGGCAGTCTCTGTCAGGGTGGGCAGTCTCGGTGTATGAGGAGGGCAGTCTCTGTCAGGGTGGGCAGTCTCGGTGTATGAGGAGGGCAGTCTCTGTCAGGGTGGGCAGTCTCGGTGTATGAGGAGGGCAGTCTCTGTCAGGGTGGGCAGTCTCGGTGTATGAGGAGGGCAGTCTCTGTCAGGGTGGGCAGTCTCGGTGTATGAGGAGGGCAGTCTCTGTCAGGGTGGGCAGTCTCGGTGTATGAGGAGGGCAGTCTCTGTCAGGGTGGGCAGTCTCTGTCAGGGTGGGCAGTCTCGGTGTATGAGGAGGGCAGTCTCTGTCAGGGTGGGCAATCTCGGTGTATGAGGAGGGCAGTCTCTGTCAGGGTGGGCAGTCTCGGTGTATGAGGAGGGCAGTCTCTGTCAGGGTGGGCAGTCTCGGTGTATGAGGAGGGCAGTCTCTGTCAGGGTGGGCAGTCTCGGTGTATGAGGAGGGCAGTCTCTGTCAGGGTGGGCAGTCTCGGTGTATGAGGAGGGCAGTCTCTGTCAGGGTGGGCAGTCTCGGTGTATGAGGAGGGCAGTCTCTGTCAGGGTGGGCAGTCTCGGTGTATGAGGAGGGCAGTCTCTGTCAGGGTGGGCAGTCTCGGTGTATGAGGAGGGCAGTCTCTGTCAGGGTGGGCAGTCTCGGTGTATGAGGAGGGCAGTCTCTGTCAGGGTGGGCAGTCTCGGTGTATGAGGAGGGCAGTCTCTGTCAGGGTGGGCAGTCTCGGTGTATGAGGAGGGCAGTCTCTGTCAGGGTGGGCAGTCTCGGTGTATGAGGAGGGCAGTCTCTGTCAGGGTGGGCAGTCTCGGGGTATGAAGGAGGGCACTCTCTGTCAGGGTGGGCAGTCTCGGGGTATGAGGAGGGCTGTCTCTGTCAGGGTGGGCAGTCTCGGTGTATGAGGAAGGCAGTCTCTGTCAGGGTGGGCAGTCTCGGTGTATGAGGAGGGCAGTCTCTGTCAGGGTGGGCAGTCTCGGTGTATGAGGAGGGCAGTCTCTGTCAGGGTGGGCAGTCTCGGTGTATGAGGAGGGCAGTCTCTGTCAGGGTGGGCAGTCTCGGTGTATGAGGAGGGCAGTCTCTGTCAGGGTGGGCAGTCTCGGTGTATGAGGAGGGCAGTCTCTGTCAGGGTGGGCAGTCTCGGTGTATGAGGAGGGCAGTCTCTGTCAGGGTGGGCAGTCTCGGTGTATGAGGAGGGCAGTCTCTGTCAGGGTGGGCAGTCTCGGTGTATGAGGAGGGCAGTCTCTGTCAGGGTGGGCAGTCTCGGTGTATGAGGAGGGCAGTCTCTATCAGGGTGGGCAGTCTCGGTGTATGAGGAGGGCAGTCTCTGTCAGGGTGGGCAGTCTCGATGTATGAGGAGGGCAGTCTCTGTCAGGGTGGGCAGTCTCGGTGTATGAGGAGGGCAGTCTCTGTCAGGGTGGGCAGTCTCTGTCAGGGTGGGCAGTCTCGGTGTATGAGGAGGGCAGTCTCTGTCAGGGTGGGCAGTCTCGGTGTATGAGGAGGGCAGTCTCTGTCAGGGTGGGCAGTCTCGGTGTATGAGGAGGGCAGTCTCTATCAGGGTGGGCAGTCTCGGTGTATGAGGAGGGCAGTCTCTGTCAGGGTGGGCAGTCTCGATGTATGAGGAGGGCAGTCTCTGTCAGGGTGGGCAGTCTCGGTGTATGAGGAGGGCAGTCTCTGTCAGGGTGGGCAGTCTCTGTCAGGGTGGGCAGTCTCGGTGTATGAGGAGGGCAGTCTCTGTCAGGGTGGGCAGTCTCGGTGTATGAGGAGGGCAGTCTCTGTCAGGGTGGGCAGTCTCTGTCAGGGTGGGCAGTCTCGGTGTATGAGGAGGGCAGTCTCTGTCAGGGTGGGCAGTCTCGGTGTATGAGGAGGGCAGTCTCTGTCAGGGTGGGCAGTCTCGGTGTATGAGGAGGGCAGTCTCTATCAGGGTGGGCAGTCTCGGTGTATGAGGAGGGCAGTCTCTGTCAGGGTGGGCAGTCTCGATGTATGAGGAGGGCAGTCTCTGTCAGGGTGGGCAGTCTCGGTGTATGAGGAGGGCAGTCTCTGTCAGGGTGGGCAGTCTCTGTCAGGGTGGGCAGTCTCGGTGTATGAGGAGGGCAGTCTCTGTCAGGGTGGGCAGTCTCGGTGTATGAGGAGGGCAGTCTCTGTCAGGGTGGGCAGTCTCGGTGTATGAGGAGGGCAGTCTCTGTCAGGGTGGGCAGTCTCGGTGTATGAGGAGGGCAGTCTCTGTCAGGGTGGGCAGTCTCGGTGTATGAGGAGGGCAGTCTCTGTCAGGGTGGGCAGTCTCGGTGTATGAGGAGGGCAGTCTCTGTCAGGGTGGGCAGTCTCGGTGTATGAGGAGGGCAGTCTCTGTCAGGGTGGGCAGTCTCGGTGTATGAGGAGGGCAGTCTCTGTCAGGGTGGGCAGTCTCGGTGTATGAGGAGGGCAGTCTCTGTCAGGGTGGGCAGTCTCGGTGTATGAGGTGGGCAGTCTCTGTCAGGGTGGGCAGTCTCGGTGTATGAGGAGGGCAGTCTCTGTCAGGGTGGGCAGTCTCGGTGTATGAGGAGGGCAGTCTCTGTCAGGGTGGGCAGTCTCGGTGTATGAGGAGGGCAGTCTCTGTCAGGGTGGGCAGTCTCTGTGTATGAGGAGGGCAGTCTCTGTCAGGGTGGGCAGTCTCGGTGTATGAGGAGGGCAGTCTCTGTCAGGGTGGGCAGTCTCGGTGTATGAGGAGGGCAGTCTCTGTCAGGGTGGGCAGTCTCGGTGTATGAGGAGGGCAGTCTCTGTCAGGGTGGGCAGTCTCGGTGTATGAGGAGGGCAGTCTCTGTCAGGGTGGGCAGTCTCGGTGTATGAGGAGGGCAGTCTCTGTCAGGGTGGGCAGTCTCGGTGTATGAGGAGGGCAGTCTCTGTCAGGGTGGGCAGTCTCGGTGTATGAGGAGGGCAGTCTCTGTCATGGTGGGCAGTCTCGGTGTATGAGGAGGGCAGTCTCTGTCAGGGTGGGCAGTCTCGGTGTATGAGGAGGGCAGTCTCTGTCAGGGTGGGCAGTCTCTGTCAGGGTGGGCAGTCTCGGTGTATGAGGAGGGCAGTCTCTGTCAGGGTGGGCAGTCTCGGTGTATGAGGAGGGCAGTCTCTGTCAGGGTGGGCAGTCTCTGTGTATGAGGAGGGCAGTCTCTGTCAGGGTGGGCAGTCTCGGTGTATGAGGAGGGCAGTCTCTGTCAGGGTGGGCAGTCTCGGTGTATGAGGAGGGCAGTCTCTGTCAGGGTGGGCAGTCTCGGTGTATGAGGTGGGCAGTCTCTGTCAGGGTGGGCAGTCTCGGTGTATGAGGAGGGCAGTCTCTGTCAGGGTGGGCAGTCTCGGTGTATGAGGAGGGCAGTCTCTGTCAGGGTGGGCAGTCTCGGTGTATGAGGAGGGCAGTCTCTGTCAGGGTGGGCAGTCTCTGTGTATGAGGAGGGCAGTCTCTGTCAGGGTGGGCAGTCTCGGTGTATGAGGAGGGCAGTCTCTGTCAGGGTGGGCAGTCTCTGTGTATGAGGAGGGCAGTCTCTGTCAGGGTGGGCAGTCTCGGTGTATGAGGAGGGCAGTCTCTGTCAGGGTGGGCAGTCTCTGTGTATGAGGAGGGCAGTCTCTGTCAGGGTGGGCAGTCTCGGTGTATGAGGTGGGCAGTCTCTGTCAGGGTGGGCAGTCTCGGTGTATGAGGAGGGCAGTCTCTGTCAGGGTGGGCAGTCTCGGTGTATGAGGAGGGCAGTCTCTGTCAGGGTGGGCAGTCTCGGTGTATGAGGAGGGCAGTCTCTGTCAGGGTGGGCAGTCTCGGTGTATGAGGAGGGCAGTCTCTGTCAGGGTGGGCAGTCTCGGTGTATGAGGAGGGCAGTCTCTGTCAGGGTGGGCAGTCTCGGTGTATGAGGAGGGCAGTCTCTGTCAGGGTGGGCAGTCTCGGTGTATGAGGAGGGCAGTCTCTGTCAGGGTGGGCAGTCTCGGTGTATGAGGAGGGCAGTCTCTGTCAGGGTGGGCAGTCTCGGTGTATGAGGAGGGCAGTCTCTGTCAGGGTGGGCAGTCTCGGTGTATGAGGAGGGCAGTCTCTGTCAGGGTGGGCAGTCTCGGTGTATGAGGAGGGCAGTCTCTGTCAGGGTGGGCAGTCTCGGTGTATGAGGGTGGGCAGTCTCTGTCAGGGTGGGCAGTCTCGGTGTATGAGGAGGGCAGTCTCTGTCAGGGTGGGCAGTCTCGGTGTATGAGGAGGGCAGTCTCTGTCAGGGTGGGCAGTCTCGGTGTATGAGGAGGGCAGTCTCTGTCAGGGTGGGCAGTCTCGGTGTATGAGGAGGGCAGTCTCTGTCAGGGTGGGCAGTCTCGGTGTATGAGGAGGGCAGTCTCTGTCAGGGTGGGCAGTCTCGGTGTATGAGGAGGGCAGTCTCTGTCAGGGTGGGCAGTCTCGGTGTATGAGGAGGGCAGTCTCTGTCAGGGTGGGCAGTCTCGGTGTATGAGGAGGGCAGTCTCTGTCAGGGTGGGCAGTCTCGGTGGTATGAGGTGGGCAGTCTCTGTCAGGGTGGGCAGTCTCGGTGTATGAGGAGGGCAGTCTCTGTCAGGGTGGGCAGTCTCGGTGTATGAGGAGGGCAGTCTCTGTCAGGGTGGGCAGTCTCGGTGTATGAGGAGGGCAGTCTCTGTCAGGGTGGGCAGTCTCGGTGTATGAGGAGGGCAGTCTCTGTCAGGGTGGGCAGTCTCGGTGTATGAGGAGGGCAGTCTCTGTCAGGGTGGGCAGTCTCGGTGTATGAGGAGGGCAGTCTCTGTCAGGGTGGGCAGTCTCGGTGTATGAGGTGGGCAGTCTCTGTCAGGGTGGGCAGTCTCGGTGTATGAGGAGGGCAGTCTCTGTCAGGGTGGGCAGTCTCGGTGTATGAGGAGGGCAGTCCTCTGTCAGGGTGGGCAGTCTCGGTGTATGAGGAGGGCAGTCTCTGTCAGGGTGGGCAGTCTCGGTGTATGAGGAGGGCAGTCTCTGTCAGGGTGGGCAGTCTCGGTGTATGAGGAGGGCAGTCTCTGTCAGGGTGGGCAGTCTCGGTGTATGAGGAGGGCAGTCTCTGTCAGGGTGGGCAGTCTCGGTGTATGAGGAGGGCAGTCTCTGTCAGGGTGGGCAGTCTCGGTGTATGAGGAGGGCAGTCTCTGTCAGGGTGGGCAGTCTCGGTGTATGAGGAGGGCAGTCTCTGTCAGGGTGGGCAGTCTCGGTGTATGAGGAGGGCAGTCTCTGTCAGGGTGGGCAGTCTCGGTGTATGAGGAGGGCAGTCTCTGTCAGGGTGGGCAGTCTCGGTGTATGAGGAGGGCAGTCTCTGTCAGGGTGGGCAGTCTCGGTGTATGAGGTGGGCAGTCTCTGTCAGGGTGGGCAGTCTCGGTGTATGAGGAGGGCAGTCTCTGTCAGGGTGGGCAGTCTCGGTGTATGAGGAGGGCAGTCTCTGTCAGGGTGGGCAGTCTCGGTGTATGAGGAGGGCAGTCTCTGTCAGGGTGGGCAGTCTCGGTGTATGAGGAGGGCAGTCTCTGTCAGGGTGGGCAGTCTCGGTGTATGAGGAGGGCAGTCTCTGTCAGGGTGGGCAGTCTCGGTGTATGAGGAGGGCAGTCTCTGTCAGGGTGGGCAGTCTCGGTGTATGAGGAGGGCAGTCTCTGTCAGGGTGGGCAGTCTCGGTGTATGAGGAGGGCAGTCTCTGTCAGGGTGGGCAGTCTCGGTGTATGAGGAGGGCAGTCTCTGTCAGGGTGGGCAGTCTCGGTGTATGAGGAGGGCAGTCTCTGTCAGGGTGGGCAGTCTCGGTGTATGAGGAGGGCAGTCTCTGTCAGGGTGGGCAGTCTCGGTGTATGAGGAGGGCAGTCTCTGTCAGGGTGGGCAGTCTCGGTGTATGAGGAGGGCAGTCTCTGTCAGGGTGGGCAGTCTCGGTGTATGAGGAGGGCAGTCTCTGTCAGGGTGGGCAGTCTCGGTGTATGAGGAGGGCAGTCTCTGTCAGGGTGGGCAGTCTCGGTGTATGAGGAGGGCAGTCTCTGTCAGGGTGGGCAGTCTCGGTGTATGAGGAGGGCAGTCTCTGTCAGGGTGGGCAGTCTCGGTGTATGAGGAGGGCAGTCTCTGTCAGGGTGGGCAGTCTCGGTGTATGAGGAGGGCAGTCTCTGTCAGGGTGGGCAGTCTCGGTGTATGAGGAGGGCAGTCTCTGTCAGGGTGGGCAGTCTCGGTGTATGAGGAGGGCAGTCTCTGTCAGGGTGGGCAGTCTCGGTGTATGAGGAGGGCAGTCTCTGTCAGGGTGGGCAGTCTCGGTGTATGAGGAGGGCAGTCTCTGTCAGGGTGGGCAGTCTCGGTGTATGAGGAGGGCAGTCTCTGTCAGGGTGGGCAGTCTCGGTGTATGAGGAGGGCAGTCTCTGTCAGGGTGGGCAGTCTCGGTGTATGAGGAGGGCAGTCTCTGTCAGGGTGGGCAGTCTCGGTGTATGAGGAGGGCAGTCTCTGTCAGGGTGGGCAGTCTCGGTGTATGAGGAGGGCAGTCTCTGTCAGGGTGGGCAGTCTCGGTGTATGAGGAGTGCAGTCTCTGTCAGGGTGGGCAGTCTCGGTGTATGAGGAGGGCAGTCTCTGTCAGGGTGGGCAGTCTCGGTGTATGAGGAGGGCAGTCTCTGTCAGGGTGGGCAGTCTCGGTGTATGAGGTGGGCAGTCTCTGTCAGGGTGGGCAGTCTCGGTGTATGAGGAGGGCAGTCTCTGTCAGGGTGGGCAGTCTCGGTGTATGAGGAGGGCAGTCTCTGTCAGGGGTGGGGCAGTCTCGGTGTATGAGGTGGGCAGTCTCTGTCAGGGTGGGCAGTCTCGGTGTATGAGGAGGGCAGTCTCGGTCAGGGTGGGCAGTCTCGGTGTATGAGGAGGGCAGTCTCTGTCAGGGTGGGCAGTCTCGGTGTATGAGGAGGGCAGTCTCTGTCAGGGTGGGCAGTCTCGGTGTATGAGGAGGGCAGTCTCTGTCAGGGTGGGCAGTCTCGGTGTATGAGGAGGGCAGTCTCTGTCAGGGTGGGCAGTCTCGGTGTATGAGGAGGGCAGTCTCTGTCAGGGTGGGCAGTCTCGGTGTATGAGGGCAGTCTCTGTCAGGGTGGGCAGTCTCGGTGTATGAGGAGGGCAGTCTCTGTCAGGGTGGGCAGTCTCGGTGTATGAGGAGGGCAGTCTCTGTCAGGGTGGGCAGTCTCGGTGTATGAGGAGGGCAGTCTCTGTCAGGGTGGGCAGTCTCGGTGTATGAGGAGGGCAGTCTCTGTCAGGGTGGGCAGTCTCGGTGTATGAGGAGGGCAGTCTCTGTCAGGGTGGGGCAGTCTCGGTGTATGAGGAGGGCAGTCTCTGTCAGGGTGGGCAGTCTCGGTGTATGAGGGGAGGGGGCAGTCTCTGTCAGGGTGGGGCAGTCTCGGTGTATGAGGAGGGCAGTCTCTGTCAGGGGTGGGGGCAGTCTCTGTCAGGGTGGGCCAGTCTCGGTGTATGAGGAGGGCAGTCTCTGTCAGGGTGGGCAGTCTCTGTGTATGAGGAGGGCAGTCTCTGTCAGGGTGGGCAGTCTCGGTGTATGAGGAGGGCAGTCTCTGTCAGGGTGGGCAGTCTCGGTG